>JAUCBJ010001183.1:0-72772 GCA_032718475.1 Nemertoderma westbladi
GTCAAATTATTGCATTACATGCATAACAACCACGGGGTCACCACGGGTTGATCACCACGGGGCTGAACTGACTTTTTGTCAAAAAAAATTTCCCCGGAGATTTTGACAAGTTTTTTGAACTCCATTTCGCTTTGCTTACGAGAAAAAATCATTTGAAAAAATAAATGTCGATGTCCTGGTTCATAGATAGATAGATAGATTTATTTATACATTATGTAAAAACAATAACAAATACACCAAACAATGTACCGGTATAAAGGTATTGTCCAACATAACATATAGGATTACCCCTAAAGCTTTGCAGCTTATTTCCAAGGGGGTCCTTTATGTTACTTGGTTACAAATACAATATTACACTACGCTAACCTAAAACCAATATAAAACGTAATTACACTATGTACATGTACAACTTTACCGAGTTCAGAATCATTCGGCCTCATTTCCAGACTGTCCGGTTTCTGACACGTTTCCGAAGGTCCAATTTCCCCGGGCATTTTGGTCAATTATTACAAAAATTCAAAAATACAAACAAAACTAAACATGCATAAGTATTATTAACTAGTCCTATTTACTACATTATTGCTCTTTGGCGTCATTTTTCTGCATTCACTAATCAGGGGGGCAGGGTGCAGCAATGCAGAAAGCCATAGTACGTATGTACTGCTGTATAATCAGGATGCATATACCGATATCATAAAACATAGCATAATAAAACCAAGATAGCTACGCCATCTAGCGGGCCATAGGCGTAGGGCTTATGGTGATACTACACATACCCCTCTTTAGGTGGGGTGGGGTTGGCGTAGCGCCTCAAAACAAATAGTTTATAAACAATTTAATGCTGAGTTACGGGTTACTCTAGTTTGTTATACTCGCTGTTCGAGTAACGTAAGGGCGGTTTTATTATTCTCCCCGACCTAGTCTGGATCGGAGGGGTAACCGGTTGTGGGGCTGGCTGTGGCCTGGCGGCCATTTCAGCCCACGTTGGCTGTGGTAGGGCCGGTGTCGGAGGTGCCACTGGCTGCCTCGGTGTCTCTGGTTGAGGGGGGTCGCCCTGTGGTGGGGTCGGGGGCACTCCGTAGTGAAGTGGCGCTGCCGGAGTAGAACGCAGTTCCGGCGGAGTACGCGGCCACTTGTCTGTCGGACCAGGTAGTCGTGGTTGGGGAGGCCCTCAGCGATGGTTCCCTGGCCAGTCCAGCGTTTGGTTGTCGGGTCCTGGATGAGGACTGGTGTCCCAACCGGCATAGCCTTAAGGCTGCGTGCGTGGTGGTCGTAATTTGCCGCGAGCTGGTTTTGATTGGTCGCGGATGTGGCGTCGAGCTCTGTGAAGGTCTTTTGCCACTTGGGATCAAACGCGGTGAAGTGGACGGGTAGGGCCTCCCTGACGTTGCGGCCGTATAAAAGTTCCGCCGGGGAGCAGCCGCCGTAACGCGAGGTGTTGCGGAAGGCGAGGATGCCCTTTGCGATCTCGTCGGAGTTGTGGCGCGCCCCGCGGACCAACTTCTTTAGTGCTTTGACGGCTGCTTCGGCGCGGCTGTTGGTGCGCGGTAGGTAGGGCGTAGAGGGCTCCAGTCGGACACCCCAGTCGGACAGGAATGACCGGACGGCGTCGGACACCAGCTGGGGCCCGTTGTCTGGACGGATAACGGTCGGTACCGCAGTAGCCAAGAAGAGGCGGCGGAGGCAGTCGATTATTACTGGGGAGGTTGAGTTCTGGCCGAGTTTATAAAGGGTGGGCCAGCCGGTGAATTCGTCGGTCAATTATGTCGGTGTGTACTCTTTGAAATGGGCGGGTGGCGTCCGGGTTCAGTTGGAGTGGCTCGGGTGGGTGCGATGGGAGGGCTGCCTGACAGGGTTGGCAGCGCTCGACCGTCTGTTTGATGTCGTTGGGTATGGAGGGCCACCAGACGGAGCGACACGCCCTCTCCCGAGTTTTAGTGAGTCCCTGGTGGGCAGCGTGGAGTAGCCGGAGCGTCTTGGGACGGAGTTCGACGGGGATATAGAGCTGGGGCCCGCGGAGAATGACTCCATCGTGCACCATCAGCTCCGAGCGGAACTGGAAGTAGGGCCGCAGCTGGTCGTCGGTGACGTTGTGTTTGGACGTCGGCCAGCCGTCCCGGATGGTGGCGAGGAGTGCGCGGTACACGGGGTCGCACTGCCCGGCCTCCCGGATCTGGTCAAACTGCGCATCCCGAGATTCGACCGATGGGGTGGCGGCGGATGCGGCGACGGCCGCGGAGACGATAAACTCCCGGTCGGCGTCATCTTCCGGGGTGAGGAGGATGTCTTCGGAGGTTGGGGAGTTCCGGGGGGCGCGGGAGAAGGCGTCGGCGATTACGTGTTTACTGCCGCGTTGGTGGCGGGCGGTGAAGTTAAAGCGCGACATCAACATCTTTAACTTCAGCAGCCGATCGTTGCTGACCTGGTCCAACCGGCGGTCGTTCAGGATGGGGATCAGGGGGCTGCTATCGGTGATGAGCTTGAAGTGGCGTAGCCCGTCGAGGAAGTAGCGGCACTTGTGGGCTGCCCACGCAGCGCCAAGGGCCTCCAGTTCCACCATCCCCGACCAGTTGGCCTCGTGTGTGGCCAGGGTGCGCGAGCCGCACTGGACGGTGCACCAACGGTTGGCGTCGGAGTCCCACTGGCGGAGGAGAAACCCGAGGCCGTTCAGTCGGGAGGCGTCCGTCAGCAGCTCGGTTCGGCGGTCCGGGTGGAACCCCGACAGGTAGTGCGGACTCGACAGGGTTGACCGGGTCGCCTCGAACGCAGCCTGGTGTTGGGGGAGCCAGACCCAGGAGTTGAGGTTCGAGTTTAGCAAACGGAGCGGGTCGACGAGTCGGGTTATCTCCGCCGTCGAGTTCCCGAGCTGCTGGGCGAGTCCGAGGAACGAGCGGAGCTGACGGCGGTTCGTCGGGACCGGGAAGTAGCGGAGGTCGTCGGAGAGGGCCGGGTCGATCCGGTAGCGGCCGTGGGAGACCAGGTAGCCGCCGAACCGGACCTCGGCCTGTTTGAACTGGACCTTCGCCGTGTTTATGGAGATCGACGAGGCGTCGCAGGCAGCCAGGATGGCAGCCAGGCAGCCACCGCCTCGGAGTGCTCCTCCGCCGTGTCGGTGTAGATAATGATGTCTTCAACGATCCTCCCGATGTTTGGGATTCCTCGGAGGGCTTTATCCATCCGGGCATTGAAGACATCAGAGCTACCATGCCAACCCATCGGCATCCGGCGGTAGCGGAACCGGCCTCGTGGCGTCACAAAGGTGGTCAGTCGGCAACTGGAGGAGTCCAACCCGACCTGGTGGAAGCCCTTGAGGCCGTCGAGCACCGAGAAGACGCGGGCGGACGTTGGGATCCGGGAGACGACCTGGAAGGGAGCAGCGGAGTAGTAGGTGGGACGCACGGTGGCCTTATTGAGTTCCCGGAGGTCTACCGTGATCCGCACCTTGGTGGCGTCCTTCTTTTTGGTGACCACCATGGGGCTGAGCCACTCGCCGGGGTTCCGCTCGTCCGCGGAGGGCTCGAGGATTCCCATGGCGACCTGCTCATCCAGCTCGCGGTTGAAGGCGGCCTCGAGGTTGATGGGGACGGCGCGGTTCGCGTAGGAGATGGTGGGCCGGGCGCCCGGGTGGAGTTTGATTGTAATATCCCCCCCGGACATTACGCGGCATTTCCCCGATAGGGGGCGGGGGAAACGCTGTTGTAGGGCCGCCCAAGCCGCGGTGTTGGTGTTGGTTGGCACCGTGGATGGCGGCGTGGGTGGTTCCAGGGGCGGCGGGGTTGCCTCCTCCCTGGGCGCCGATAGCGGGGGCGCGATCATCTGGTAGGACCGTGGGGTGCGGCCGGGGGGCGGAGGTGGGCCGTCGGAGTAGCGGCCGCCACGGAGGATCGGGCTCTGGAGGATGGCCAGCAGGAAACAGGCCTTCCTCGACAGTAGCGGCTGCTGCAGCCCGTCGATGACCCACACATCCGTGGTGCAGGCAGTGTGGAGGGCGGGGCACTGGAGGGTCGCAGTGAAGATCCCGATCACTGTCCACCCGGAGTGGCACCCGTTGGCCAGTCGCGGCGCTTTGGGGGGCGGTTGGGTGGTCCGGAGGTTCTCCGTCATCCCGCCGAAGGAGCGGAAGGTGGGGAGCGGGAGCGCGGTGATGTTCGCTCCAGAGTCGGGGAGGAACTGTGCCGCTGCGATCCCGAAGTTCGGGTTCTTCGTCACCTGGAACCCGATGGTGACGGTCTCCAGAGGCTCCAGGGACTCCATGGCCGAGACGATGGGGGCGTCTTCCAGTTCGGCGCCCGCCAGGATGGACCACACCTCGGCGCGGTTCGCCGTGGTGCATGAGTCGTCGGCGGGGCCGGTGGCAGCGTGGGCGCGCGGTTCGCCGGAGTTGGTCGGGCACATCCGGTCGTAGTGCCCAGTCGTGCCGCAGTTGCGGCACGTTGCCTTTATTCCCGGGCACGTCTTTCCGGCCGGGTGCGGTGTGTTTCCGCACTGGCGGCAGAGGGTGGGCGGTTGAAGTTGGTTGCGGCGGTTGTGGGTGCGCCGGCCTCCCGGCGTCGGAGCAGGGTGGGTCGCCACGCTGCGGGATGCGGTGGCCTTGGGGGTGGCGGTGTTGAAGGAGGCGGCGTCCTTCCGCGCCATCCAAACGGATTGGGCCCGCCTGAGAGCGTCGGAGTGTGTAGTATCACCATAAGCCCTACGCCTATGGCCCGCTAGATGGCGTAGGGCTTATGGTGATACTACACATGCATTATATATAGATTTTTCTGTATTGACGAATTACCCCATTGATTTTCTCAACTGTTTTGAAGTGCATGTCACTTTATTTCTTAATGAAATCTGATAAAATTTTTTTTAAATATTGTTTATGTCCGGATTCAGAATTGTCTTGGCAGAGTTCCGGACATGGCTGACCCCAAACCGGACACCTGTCTCTTCAGTCTAAACAATGTAACAATTGGACATCGACCGTTTTTCTTTGTTTTTTGTACTCAGATGACTAATAGTACCTCAAATATAGTTTCAGACATTTTAGGGGAATTATTTACTGTCCGGTTGTATAACTTTGTTATTAGCGATCAAAAGTTAGAAGACGTCAGACAACTCGTTAATGGTACCCCTAAGGGGGGGGGGGGGGTTGGGGGGGTAGGGGGGGGGGGGGGGGATCTCAAATGCAAAATTGATTACCAGTGGATGCAAACGTTTTTTCGCTAGTTTTTTTAGATCCAATGTCCTGTTTAAAAGAGGATAATTGTTTTAAAAAATTGGATATTTATTTGTATTGGAAATATAAGAGGAAACTCCAGTACTCGTTTAGCTACCATTTAAGGATCCAAGGCAGAGATGCGCCCCGGTTAGTCCCTTTAAAGCATTCGTGCCAAAACGAAAACTCCCCTGGCACCCTTACCGGGATCGAACACACGACCTTCAAAGAGATGTTAATTCAATTCAACGGATTTAACCACTATACGTGTCGAATAAATTAACTATAAGTCTAAATAGTTAATGTCTAATAGTGTTGAATGTATTTCTTTATGGACCACAGCCAATATGGGATTGAACATAATTATTCAATAATATGTATGTATACCACCGTTATTGAGTTCATTTATGTAATTTGTCTTTATGGAATATACATTGAACTTAGAAATAGTTCTGTAATATGTATTCATTCATGAATGATGTATTATTGATGGAACGAACGTGCTTAAATTTTGGATATAATTATGTAATATCGGAAATAAATATGCAACATATGCCTTTATGTAGTTTGTATATTTATGTAATATGTTCATATGGAGTATACATTGAGCTTGGATATATTTATGTATGCCATTATAGATTATGCATGAAATATGTATTATGGAACATTAATGCGCCCGAATTAATTATGTGTAATAAATCTTCATCCTTCAATAAAATTATTAATTATGTAATGCGTGTGAGCTAACGTACTAAAACGTACCCAATAAAACTAAATTTTACATAAAAAACAATGCAACCATAAATCACTTGACATCACTCGAATGGGAATAGCGTGAAACTTTTTGATATTTTTTATGACGATACACTATAAAACACGAGAATAAAGAAAAAGTTTTCTTCTTTCAAAATAATTAATAAAAACATTTTTATATTTGCAAAGCATATAATTCATCTTCTAATATACTGCAAAATGTTCTAGAACAACAAGTTTTATTTTTACATTGTTACTTTTTCGATCGAATATACCCCAAAATTTACCCATAGGATTGCATAGATTTTACTTTTTTCCCGGTAAAAAAAAATCAAATAAAATATTTTGCTGGAATTTCTTAACTTTAATTGAATACTTGACTTGTGTTGAGAGAGCATTGAAGTAAAAAAGGTTTGCATGTAATTTGAGCAAAATCCATTCACACACTCAAAAGTTATTGCAACTTTAGTGTCAGCAAGGAACTCAATATTTAATGTTGGTTTATAAAGTTAAGCGGCTCTCTAGTTACGTAATAAATATTTTAGCATATCAAATTATTAAACATTGAATAAGGCAACATTTGCTGTTGAAGATACAATAATTAACTAACGCATTAACTATGGAATCAAAATAGTTTAATATTAGTTGTAATACAGTAATAATAAAGGTAGTAAGTAAAAATAATACTATTATTTTTACTCATTTATATTTGCGTGATTCCATTATTGTACCCTCACTACATTTGGTAAATGACTATTTTTTTTGATAAACTAATCAAGAAATCGATTTATGTTTCTATTTCAGGATGATGGCATACTCATTGCTTTTCGAAAGAGTTATCGAAGTAGAAAAGATGTGCAAAAGTGCAGTGTTTAGGTAATTTGAGTAAAATCAATCCACCTTTCCAGCGTGTGTTAATAATAATATATTCATTATAATTAGACTACTGAACTTGGATAACAAACGAAATTGTTTCTATTTCAGAATGGCTGCATAGCATACTCTCAATACTTATTTGCTGCAATAAGTTACTGATCCACCGATAACATTGCATCAGGTATTTCAAACACTTAAAGTTAAGTCTATGATTCAATTGACTATTGATTATATGATTCGATTGAAGGAGAACCGCTCCCTCACTCCAACACTGCAACGCAGTACAACTTACAGTACTAAACATTTTTGGTAACGACACCATACCCCCCTTAACCTTCGTATGGGTAACTGGAAGTACACACGGATGTTATACAGTATAACTTTTTGTAAAATAGATAATTAATTAATTAACTGACGCGAGAAAATGTTAACTTTTGTATAGGTAACTGGAAGGACACACAGACGTTATACAATAGTATCACTTATTGAACGTTTTCTTTGGTACTACTACTACTACTAGGTCGAGCGAACTCGTACAGTGGAAATGAGATCCTTCCAGGCTTCCCGATTCTCCATAGTTGTCGCAATTTCGTTTCTGACAAGTTCAGTATCCCTTTCAAGTTGATCTACAGTATATATGTTATGGCCGGTCGTCGACGACTACGCTTTCCATTGGTTGGTTGCCAGAAAGGTAGATCTGGTATGACCTCGTCTTTACTTCGCCAGCAGTAGTGCCCACTGAATCTTAATCTGCGTTCACGGAGGGTGGTTGATACAGGTGGTATTGTACCATAAAGCTCGGCGTTTGTCATGTGTTGTCTCCAGCTGATGTTTAGGACCACCCTTAGTAGTCTTGTGTAGCAACCATCAATTCGTTCAACAAGTGATTTACTCAGTGTCCAGGTCTCACCCCCGTATAAAAATACACTTTCCACTGTGGGTCTAAATAACTTAGTCTTCATGTGTCTGGAGAGATCTGATTTCCAGATGGTATCCTTTTTTGATAGAGCTTCCCAAGCCTTTGCTTTCCTAACTTCTAAGTCATTTTTGCTACTCTCTATCCATGATCCAAGGTACTGGAAGTCGCTGACCTTCCTTAGTTGATTATTATCAATGGTTATCAAGTTTCCATCAACATTAAAGGTCATGAATTCGGTCTTGGTAGCATTTATATGCAATCCAACCTCATTAGCAGCCCTCTCCACTTTATTTAGTAGAAGCTGTGCATCTGCTAGCGTATTCGAGAGCAGGGCGATGTCATCCGCAAAGTCGGTGTCTGTGACTGTAGTTGCCGGATATCTACTACTTCTGCGTTCTTGAAGTATGAATCCCAGATCTTTACCGTCCTCATTGCGTAATCCAGCAAAATTACAAATAGTAATGGTGCTAATGTGCCACCTTGCAGTACGCCAGCCAGGAATGAGATAAACTCAGTTTCACCATCTGGTGAGAGTACCTGCGCTTCTGTGTCACAATATAACAATCCTATGCCAGCAACAATTAATTCTATACAAATTCTGGCTCACCCAGCAAGGAGGAGGGAGATGAAACTATCTGTTTCAAATTTCATGGAATCTCATTAAGATTTGTAGATAAATTGGGGGGTGGGGGGGGGGGGGGGCGCATATAAGACCCTATATTCCAGGATATGGTGTATATTACGCAAGTCGTTTTACAATTCTGTTTTATTACCATAGCAACGGCATTGGATTTCTGGAATTTGTTAATGAGTCAAACTAATGACTACTGTGTGCGATAATCATAAAGAGGTTCCATTAAAAATCATAAATCCGTTCACGATTTAGAGCACAATATCTTTTTAGTCCCATGGAGTCTCCATTGGATTAGTCTCCATGGAAACTTTGGGCCTTTCCCGTGGGCCTTTCCCGTGGGCCAGTTACCGAGTCATACAAGTCCGCATTAGAAAATTTTAAACTCAATGTCATTAATGATACGTTACGAACGTGCAGTTAAGGCATTTTCAGACTTTCTTAGTTCTGCCAAGACAAAAGACCATTTTCAATGGTCTTTAAAGTAAAGTAAATAGTTGAAGATGATAGAAAACGTCAACCCAATAAATTAGGTATCACATAAACTGAATTTTTTTTGTATTTAAATATACTGTACTAACTATGTAGTATGGTTGATTTTATATTTACTAATGTGCCATAAACATTTAATGAATGCAATAATTGTGATTTTTATAAAATAGAATCTGCAGTGCAAGATAAAATTGGAATGCTCCTTTTTTATGATTGTGGTCAGTGCAGCTGCTGGACAGCATATGCCTACTTGCTCTAATATATGATATAATCAATGTAGTTTTGTTTGGAAAGATATCATGCAGCATATCATTTGAAAGATAATTGCAAATTAAATATTAATACTGCACCGTATTCGGGCGCATCGCGAGAAGCATATCGATCGCGCAATATCAAAACTTAGAGTGCTGTGTGAACCCGGTAGATGAGTAGTAGAGTGCTGTGTGAACCCGGTAGATGAGTAGTAGAGTAAACAAAACTTAGAGTGCTGTGTGAACCCGGTAGATGAGTAGTAGAGTGCTGTGTGAACCCGGTAGATGAGTAGTAGAGTAAACAAAACTTAGAGTGCTGTGTGAACCCGGTAGATGAGTAGTAGAGTAAACAAAACTTAGAGTGCTGTGTGAACCCGGTAGATGAGTAGTAGAGTAAACAAAACTTTGAGTGCTGTGTGAACCCGGTAGATGAGTAGTAGAGTAAACAAAACTTAGAGTGCTGTGTGAACCCGGTAGATGAGTAGTAGAGTAAACACAACTTTGAGTGCTGAGTGAACCCGGTAGATGAGTAGTAGAGTAAACAAAACTTAGAGTGCTGAGTGAACCCGGTAGATGAGTAGTAGAGTAAACAAAACTTAGAGTGCTGTGTGAACCCGGTAGAGGAGTAGTAGAGTAAACAAAACTTAGAGTGCTGTGTGAACCCGGTAGATGAGTAGTAGAGTAAACAAAACTTAGAGTGCTGTGTGAACCCGGTAGATGAGTAGTAGAGTAAACAAAACTTAGAGTGCTGTGTGAACCCGGTAGATGAGTAGTAGAGTAAACAAAACTTTGAGTGCTGTGTGAACCCGGTAGATGAGTAGTAGAGTAAACAAAACTTAGAGTGCTGTGTGAACCCGGTAGATGAGTAGTAGAGTAAACAAAACTTAGAGTGCTGTGTGAACCCGGTAGATGAGTAGTAGAGTAAACAAAACTTAGAGTGCTGTGTGAACCCGGTAGATGAGTAGTAGAGTGCTGTGTGAACCCGGTAGATGAGCAGGAAAGTAAACAAAAGTTAGAGTGCTGTGTGAACCCGGTAGATGAGTAGTAGAGTGCTGTGTGAACCCGGTAGATGAGTAGTAGAGTAAACAAAAGTTAGAGTGCTGTGTGAACCCGGTAGATGAGTAGTAGAGTAAACAAAACTTAGAGTGCTGTGTGAACCCGGTAGATGAGCAGGAAAGTAAACAAAAGTTAGAGTGCTGTGTGAACCCGGTAGATGAGTAGTAGAGTAAACAAAACTTAGAGTGCTGTGTGAACCCGGTAGATGAGTAGTAGAGTAAACAAAAGTTAGAGTGCTGTGTGAACCCGGTAGATGAGTAGTAGAGTAAACAAAACTTAGAGTGCTGTGTGAACCCGGTAGATGAGCAGGAAAGTAAACAAAAGTTAGAGTGCTGTGTGAACCCGGTAGATGAGTAGTAGAGTAAACAAAACTTAGAGTGCTGTGTGAACCCGGTAGATGAGTAGTAGAGTAAACAAAACTTAGACTGCTGTGTGAACCCGGTAGATGAGTAGTAGAGTAAACAAAACTTAGAGTGCTGTGTGAACCCGGTAGATGAGTAGTAGAGTGCTGTGTGAACCCGGTAGATGAGCAGGAAAGTAAACAAAAGTTAGAGTGCTGTGTGAACCCGGTAGATGAGTAGTAGAGTGCTGTGTGAACCCGGTAGATGAGTAGTAGAGTAAACAAAAGTTAGAGTGCTGTGTGAAACCGGTAGATGAGTAGTAGAGTAAACAAAACTTAGAGTGCTGTGTGAACCCGGTAGATGAGCAGGAAAGTAAACAAAAGTTAGAGTGCTATGTGAACCCGGTAGATGAGTAGTAGAGTAAACAAAACTTAGAGTGCTGTATGAACCCGGTAGATGAGTAGTAGAGTGCTGTGTGAACCCGATAGATGAGTAGTAGAGTAAACAAAACTTAGAGTGCTGTGTGAACCCGGTAGATGAGTAGTAGAGTAAACAAAACTTAGAGTGCTGTGTGAACCCGGTAGATGAGTAGTAGAGTAAACAAAACTTTGAGTGCTGTGTGAACCCGGTAGATGAGTAGTAGAGTAAACAAAACTTAGAGTGCTGTGTGAACCCGGTAGATGAGCAGGAAAGTAAACAAAAGTTAGAGTGCTGTGTGAACCCGGTAGATGAGTAGTAGAGTAAACAAAACTTAGAGTGCTGTGTGAACCCGGTAGATGAGTAGTAGAGTAAACAAAACTTTGAGTACTGTGTGAACCCGATAGATGAGTAGTAGAGTGCTGTGTGAACCCGGTAGATGAGTAGTAGAGTAAACAAAACTTAGAGTGGTGTGTGAACCCGGTAGAGGAGTAGTAGAGTAAACAAAACTTAGAGTGCTGTGTGAACCCGGTAGATGAGTAGTAGAATAAACAAAACTTTGAGTGCTGTGTGAACCCGGTAGATGAGCAGTAGAGTAAACAAAACATAGAGTGCTGTGTGAACCCGGTAGATGAGTAGTAGAGTAAACAAAACTTAGAGTGCTGTGTGAACCCGGTAGATGAGTAGTAGAGTAAACAAAACTTAGAGTTCTGTGTGAACCCGGTAGCTGAGTAGTAGAGTAAACAAAACTTAGAGTGCTGTGTGAACCCGGTAGATGAGTAGTAGAGTAAACAAAACTTAGAGTGCTGTGTGAACCCGGTAGATGAGTAGTAGAGTAAACAAAACTTAGAGTGCTGTGTGAACCCGGTAGATGAGTAGTAGAGTAAACAAAACTTAGAGTGCTGTGTGAACCCGGTAGATGAGTAGTAGAGTAAACAAAACTTAGAGTGCTGTGTGAACCCGGTAGATGAGTAGTAGAGTAAACAAAACTTAGAGTGCTGTGTGAACCCGGTAGATGAGTAGTAGAGTAAACAAAACTTAGAGTGCTGTGTGAACCCGGTAGATGAGTAGTAGAGTAAACAAAACTTAGAGTGCTGTGTGAACCCGGTAGATGAGTAGTAGAGTAAACAAAACTTAGAGTGCTGTGTGAACCCGATAGATGAGTAGTAGAGTAAACAAAACTTAGAGTGCTGTGTGAACCCGGTAGATGAGTAGTAGAGTAAACAAAACGTAGAGTGCTGTGTGAACCCGGTAGATGAGTAGTAGAGTAAACAAAACGCTATGTGAACCTGGTAGATGAGTAGTAGAGTAAACAAAACTTAGAGTGCTGTGTGAACCCGGTAGATGAGTAGTAGAGTAAACAAAACGTAGAGTGCTGTGTGAACCCGGTAGATGAGTAGTAGAGTAAACAAAACTTAGAGTGGTGTGTGAACCCGGTAGAGGAGTAGTAGAGTAAACAAAACTTAGAGTGCTGTGTGAACCCGGTAGATGAGTAGTAGAATAAACAAAACTTTGAGTGCTGTGTGAACCCGGTAGATGAGTAGTAGAGTAAACAAAACTTAGAGTGCTGTGTGAACCCGGTAGATGAGTAGTAGAGTAAACAAAACTTAGAGTGCTGTGTGAACCCGGTAGATGAGTAGTAGAGTAAACAAAACTTAGAGTGGTGTGTGAACCCGGTAGAGGAGTAGTAGAGTAAACAAAACTTAGAGTGCTGTGTGAACCCGGTAGATGAGTAGTAGAATAAACAAAACTTTGAGTGCTGTGTGAACCCGGTAGCTGAGTAGTAGAGTAAACAAAAATTAGAGTGCTGTGTGAACCCGGTAGATGAGTAGTAGAGTAAACAAAACTTAGAGTGCTGTGTGAACCCGGTAGATGAGTAGTAGAGTAAACAAAACTTAGAGTGCTGTGTGAACCCGATATATGAGTAGTAGAGTAAACAAAACTTAGAGTGCTGTGTGAACCCGGTAGATGAGTAGTAGAGTAAACAAAACTTAGAGTGCTGTGTGAACCCGATAGATGAGTAGTAGAGTAAACAAAACTTAGAGTGCTGTGTGAACCCGGTAGATGAGTAGTAGAGTAAACAAAACGTAGAGTGCTGTGTGAACCCGGTAGATAAGTAGTAGAGTAAACAAAACGCTATGTGAACCTGGTAGATGAGTAGTAGAGTAAACAAAACTTAGAGTGCTGTGTGAACCCGGTAGATGAGTAGTAGAGTAAACAAAACGCAGAGTGCTGTGTGAACCCGGTAGATGAGTAGTAGAGTAAACAAAACGCTATGTGAACCTGGTAGATGAGTAGTAGAGTAAACAAAACTTTGAGTGCTGTGTGAACCCGGTAGATGAGTAGTAGAGTAAACAAAACTTAGAGTGCTGTGTGAACCCGGTAGATGAGTAGTAGAGTAAACACAACTTAGAGTGCTATGTGAACCCGGTAGCTGAGTAGTAGAGTAAACAAAACGTAGAGTGCTGTGTGAACCCGGTAGATGAGTAGTAGAGTGCTGTGTGAACCCGGTAGATGAGCAGGAAAGTAAACAAAAGTTAGAGTGCTGTGTGAACCCGGTAGATGAGTAGTAAAGTGCTGTGTGAACCCGGTAGATGAGTAGTAGAGTAAACAAAACTTAGAGTGCTGTATGAACCCGGTAGATGAGTAGTAGAGTAAACAAAACTTAGAGTGCTATGTGAACCCGGTAGATGAGTAGTAGAGTAAACAAAACTTAGAGTGCTGTGTGAACCCGGTAGATGAGTAGTAGAGTAAACAAAACTTTGAGTGCTGTGTGAACCCGGTAGATGAGTAGTAGAGTAAACAA
Source organism: Nemertoderma westbladi (assembly GCA_032718475.1). Lineage (NCBI taxonomy): Eukaryota > Metazoa > Xenacoelomorpha > Nemertodermatida > Nemertodermatidae > Nemertoderma > Nemertoderma westbladi. The sequence continues at coordinate 13,740 of JAUCBJ010001183.1, forward strand.
AACTTAGAGTGCTGTGTGAACCCGGTAGATGAGTAGTAGAGTAAACAAAACTTAGAGTGCTGTGTGAACCCGGTAGATGAGTAGTAGAGTAAACAAAACTTAGAGTGCTGTGTGAACCCGGTAGAGGAGTAGTAGAGTAAACAATACTTAGAGTGCTGTGTGAACCCGGTAGCTGAGTAGTAGAGTAAACAAAACTTTGAGTGCTGTGTGAACCTGGTAGAGGAGTAGTAGAGTAAACAAAACTTAGAGTGCTGTGTGAACCCGGTAGAGGAGTAGTAGAGTAAACAAAACTTAGAGTGCTGTGTGAACCCGGTAGAGGAGTAGTAGAGTAAACAATACTTAGAGTGCTGTGTGAACCCGGTAGATGAGTAGTAGAGTGCTGTGTGAACCCGGTAGATGAGTAGTAGAGTAAACAAAACTTTGAGTGCTGTGTGAACCCGGTAGATGAGTAGTAGAGTAAACAAAACTTAGAGTGCTGTGTGAACCCGGTAGATGAGTAGTAGAGTAAACAAAACTTAGAGTGCTGTGTGAACCCGGTAGATGAGTAGTAGAGTAAACAAAACTTAGAGTGCTGTGTGAACCCGGTAGAGGAGTAGTAGAGTAAACAATACTTAGAGTGCTGTGTGAACCCGGTAGCTGAGTAGTAGAGTAAACAAAACTTTGAGTGCTGTGTGAACCCGGTAGAGGAGTAGTAGAGTAAACAAAACTTAGAGTGCTGTGTGAACCCGGTAGAGGAGTAGTAGAGTAAACAAAACTTGGAGTGCTGTGTGAACCCGGTAGAGGAGTAGTAGAGTAAACAAAACTTAGAGTGCTGTGTGAACCCGGTAGATGAGTAGTAGAGTAAACAAAACTTAGAGTGCTGTGTGAACCCGGTAGATGAGTAGTAGAGTAAACAAAACCTAGAGTGCTGTGTGAACCCGGTAGAGGTGTAGTAGAGTAAACAAAACTTAGAGTGCTGTGTGAACCCGGTAGCTGAGTAGTAGAGTAAACAAAACTTTGAGTGCTGTGTGAACCCGGTAGAGGAGTAGTAGAGTAAACAAAACTTAGAGTGCTGTGTGAACCCGGTAGATGAGTAGTAGAGTAAACAAAACTTAGAGTGCTGTGTGAACCCGGTAGAGGAGTAGTAGAGTAAACAAAACTTAGAGTGCTGTGTGAACCCGGTAGATGAGTAGTAGAGTAAACAAAACTTAGAGTGCTGTGTGAACCCGGTAGAGGAGTAGTAGACTAAACAAAACTTAGAGTGCTGTGTGAACCCGGTAGAGGAGTAGTAGAGTAAACAAAACTTAGAGTGCTGTGTGAACCCGGTAGATGAGTAGTAGAGTAAACAAAACTTAGAGTGCTGTGTGAACCCGGTAGATGAGTAGTAGAATAAACAAAACTTTGAGTGCTGTGTGAACCCGGTAGATGAGTAGTAGAGTAAACAAAACTTAGAGTGCTGTGTGAACCCGGTAGATGAGTAGTAGAGTAAACAAAACGCTATGTGAACCTGGAAGATGAGTAGTAGAGTAAACAAAACTTAGAGTGGTGTGTGAACCCGGTAGATGAGTAGTAGAGTAAACAAAACTTAGAGTGCTGTGTGAACCCGGTAGATGAGTAGTAGAGTAAACAAAACTTAGAGTTCTGTGTGAACCCGGTAGATGAGTAGTAGAGTGCTGTGTGAACCCGGTAGATGAGTAGTAGAATAAACAAAACTTTGAGTGCTGTGTGAACCCGGTAGATGAGTAGTAGAGTAAACAAAACTTAGAGTGCTGTGTGAACCCGGTAGATGAGTAGTAGAGTAAACAAAACGCTATGTGAACCTGGAAGATGAGTAGTAGAGTAAACAAAACTTAGAGTGGTGTGTGAACCCGGTAGATGAGTAGTAGAGTAAACAAAACTTAGAGTGCTGTGTGAACCCGGTAGAGGAGTAGTAGAGTAAACAAAACTTAGAGTGCTGTGTGAACCCGGTAGATGAGTAGTAGAATAAACAAAACTTTGAGTGCTGTGTGAACCCGGTAGATGAGTAGTAGAGTAAACAAAACTTAGAGTGCTGTGTGAACCCGGTAGATGAGTAGTAGAGTAAACAAAACGCTATGTGAACCTGGAAGATGAGTAGTAGAGTAAACAAAACTTAGAGTGGTGTGTGAACCCGGTAGAGGAGTAGTAGAGTAAACAAAACTTAGAGTGCTGTGTGAACCCGGTAGATGAGTAGTAGAGTAAACAAAACTTAGAGTGCTGTGTGAACCCGGTAGAGGAGTAGTAGAGTAAACAAAACTTAGAGTGCTGTGTGAACCCGGTAGATGAGTAGTAGAGTAAACAAAACTTAGAGTGCTGTGTGAACCCGGTAGATGAGTAGTAGAATAAACAAAACTTTGAGTGCTGTGTGAACCCGGTAGATGAGTAGTAGAGTAAACAAAACTTAGAGTGCTGTGTGAACCCGGTAGATGAGTAGTAGAGTAAACAAAACGCTATGTGAACCTGGAAGATGAGTAGTAGAGTAAACAAAACTTAGAGTGGTGTGTGAACCCGGTAGATGAGTAGTAGAGTAAACAAAACTTAGAGTGCTGTGTGAACCCGGTAGATGAGTAGTAGAGTAAACAAAACTTAGAGTTCTGTGTGAACCCGGTAGATGAGTAGTAGAGTGCTGTGTGAACCCGGTAGATGAGTAGTAGAATAAACAAAACTTTGAGTGCTGTGTGAACCCGGTAGATGAGTAGTAGAGTAAACAAAACTTAGAGTGCTGTGTGAACCCGGTAGATGAGTAGTAGAGTAAACAAAACGCTATGTGAACCTGGAAGATGAGTAGTAGAGTAAACAAAACTTAGAGTGGTGTGTGAACCCGGTAGATGAGTAGTAGAGTAAACAAAACTTAGAGTGCTATGTGAACCCGGTAGAGGAGTAGTAGAGTAAACAAAACTTAGAGTGCTGTGTGAACCCGGTAGATGAGTAGTAGAATAAACAAAACTTTGAGTGCTGTGTGAACCCGGTAGATGAGTAGTAGAGTAAACAAAACTTAGAGTGCTGTGTGAACCCGGTAGATGAGTAGTAGAGTAAACAAAACGCTATGTGAACCTGGAAGATGAGTAGTAGAGTAAACAAAACTTAGAGTGGTGTGTGAACCCGGTAGAGGAGTAGTAGAGTAAACAAAACTTAGAGTGCTGTGTGAACCCGGTAGATGAGTAGTAGAGTAAAGAAAACTTAGAGTGCAGTGTGAACCCGGTAGAGAAGTAGTAGAGTAAACAAAACTTAGAGTGCTGTGTGAACCCGGTAGATGAGTAGTAGAGTAAACAAAACTTAGAGTTCTGTGTGAACCCGGTAGATGAGTAGTAGAGTAAACAAAACTGTGAGTGCTGTGTGAACCCGGTAGATGAGTAGTAGAGTAAACAAAACTTAGAGTGCTGTGTGAACCCGGTAGATGAGTAGTAGAATAAACAAAACTTTGAGTGCTGTGTGAACCCGGTAGATGAGTAGTAGAGTAAACAAAACTTAGAGTGCTGTGTGAACCCGGTAGATGAGTAGTAGAGTAAACAAAACGCTATGTGAACCCGGTAGATGAGTAGTAGAGTAAACAAAACTTAGAGTGCTGTGTGAACCCGGTAGATGAGTAGTAGAGTAAACAAAACTTAGAGTTCTGTGTGAACCCGGTAGCTGAGTAGTACAGTAAACAAAACTTAGAGTGCTGTGTGAACCCGGTAGATGAGTAGTAGAGCAAACAAAACTTTGAGTGCTGTGTGAACCCGGTAGATGAATAGTAAAGTAAACAAAACTTAGAGTGCTGTGTGAACCCGGTAGATGAGTAGTAGAGTAAACAAAACTTAGAGTGCTATGTGAACCCGGTAGATGAGTAGTAGAGTAAACAAAACGCTATGTGAACCTGGTAGATGAGTAGTACAGTAAACAAAACTTAGAGTGGTGTGTGAACCCGGTAGATGAGTAGTAGAGTAAACAAAACTTAGAGTGCTGTGTGAACCCGGTAGATGAGTAGTAGAGCAAACAAAACTTTGAGTGCTGTGTGAACCCGGTAGATGAATAGTAAAGTAAACAAAACGTAGAGTGCTGTGTGAACCCGGTAGATGAGTAGTAGAGTGCTGTGTGAACCCGGTAGATGAGCAGGAAAGTAAACAAAAGTTAGAGTGCTGTGTGAACCCGGTAGATGAGTAGTAGAGTGCTGTGTGAACCCGGTAGATGAGTAGTAGAGTAAACAAAACTTAGAGTGCTGTGTGAACCCGGTAGATGAGTAGTAGAGTAAACAAAACTTAGAGTGCTATGTGAACCCGGTAGATGAGTAGTAGAGTAAACAAAACTTTGAGTGCTGTGTGAACCCGGTAGATGAGTAGTAGAGTAAACAAAACTTAGAGTGCTGTGTGAACCCGGTAGATGAGTAGTAGAGTAAACAAAACTTAGAGTGCTGTGTGAACCCGGTAGAGGAGTAGTAGAGTAAACAATACTTAGAGTGCTGTGTGAACCCGGTAGCTGAGTAGTAGAGTAAACAAAACTTTGAGTGCTGTGTGAACCCGGTAGAGGAGTAGTAGAGTAAACAAAACTTAGAGTGCTGTGTGAACCCGGTAGAGGAGTAGTAGAGTAAACAAAACTTAGAGTGCTGTGTGAACCCGGTAGAGGAGTAGTAGAGTAAACAATACTTAGAGTGCTGTGTGAACCCGGTAGATGAGTAGTAGAGTGCTGTGTGAAGCCGGTAGATGAGTAGTAGAGTAAACAAAACTTTGAGTGCTGTGTGAACCCGGTAGATGAGTAGTAGAGTAAACAAAACTTAGAGTGCTGTGTGAACCCGGTAGATGAGTAGTAGAGTAAACAAAACTTAGAGTGCTGTGTGAACCCGGTAGATGAGTAGTAGAGTAAACAAAACTTAGAGTGCTGTGTGAACCCGGTAGAGGAGTAGTAGAGTAAACAATACTTAGAGTGCTGTGTGAACCCGGTAGCTGAGTAGTAGAGTAAACAAAACTTTGAGTGCTGTGTGAACCCGGTAGAGGAGTAGTAGAGTAAACAAAACTTAGAGTGCTGTGTGAACCCGGTAGAGGAGTAGTAGAGTAAACAAAACTTGGAGTGCTGTGTGAACCCGGTAGAGGAGTAGTAGAGTAAACAAAACTTAGAGTGCTGTGTGAACCCGGTAGATGAGTAGTAGAGTAAACAAAACTTAGAGTGCTGTGTGAACCCGGTAGATGAGTAGTAGAGTAAACAAAACTTAGAGTGCTGTGTGAACCCGGTAGAGGAGTAGTAGAGTAAACAAAACTTAGAGTGCTGTGTGAACCCGGTAGCTGAGTAGTAGAGTAAACAAAACTTTGAGTGCTGTGTGAACCCGGTAGAGGAGTAGTAGAGTAAACAAAACTTAGAGTGCTGTGTGAACCCGGTAGATGAGTAGTAGAGTAAACAAAACTTAGAGTGCTGTGTGAACCCGGTAGAGGAGTAGTAGAGTAAACAAAACTTAGAGTGCTGTGTGAACCCGGTAGATGAGTAGTAGAGTAAACAAAACTTAGAGTGCTGTGTGAACCCGGTAGAGGAGTAGTAGACTAAACAAAACTTAGATTGCTGTGTGAACTCGGTAGAGGAGTAGTAGAGTAAACAAAACTTAGAGTGCTGTGTGAACCCGGTAGATGAGTAGTAGAGTAAACAAAACTTAGAGTGCTGTGTGAACCCGGTAGATGAGTAGTAGAATAAACAAAACTTTGAGTGCTGTGTGAACCCGGTAGATGAGTAGTAGAGTAAACAAAACTTAGAGTGCTGTGTGAACCCGGTAGATGAGTAGTAGAGTAAACAAAACGCTATGTGAACCTGGAAGATGAGTAGTAGAGTAAACAAAACTTAGAGTGGTGTGTGAACCCGGTAGATGAGTAGTAGAGTAAACAAAACTTAGAGTGCTGTGTGAACCCGGTAGATGAGTAGTAGAGTAAACAAAACTTAGAGTTCTGTGTGAACCCGGTAGATGAGTAGTAGAGTGCTGTGTGAACCCGGTAGATGAGTAGTAGAATAAACAAAACTTTGAGTGCTGTGTGAACCCGGTAGATGAGTAGTAGAGTAAACAAAACTTAGAGTGCTGTGTGAACCCGGTAGATGAGTAGTAGAGTAAACAAAACGCTATGTGAACCTGGAAGATGAGTAGTAGAGTAAACAAAACTTAGAGTGGTGTGTGAACCCAGTAGATGAGTAGTAGAGTAAACAAAACTTAGAGTGCTGTGTGAACCCGGTAGATGAGTAGTAGAGTAAACAAAACTTAGAGTGCTGTGTGAACCCGGTAGATGAGTAGTAGAGTAAACAAAACTTAGAGTTCTGTGTGAACCCGGTAGCTGAGTAGTACAGTAAACAAAACTTAGAGTGCTGTGTGAACCCGGTAGATGAGTAGTAGAGCAAACAAAACTTTGAGTGCTGTGTGAACCCGGTAGATGAATAGTAAAGTAAACAAAACTTAGAGTGCTGTGTGAACCCGGTAGATGAGTAGTAGAGTAAACAAAACTTAGAGTGCTATGTGAACCCGGTAGATGAGTAGTAGAGTAAACAAAACGCTATGTGAACCTGGTAGATGAGTAGTACAGTAAACAAAACTTAGAGTGGTGTGTGAACCCGGTAGATGAGTAGTAGAGTAAACAAAACTTAGAGTGCTGTGTGAACCCGGTAGATGAGTAGTAGAGCAAACAAAACTTTGAGTGCTGTGTGAACCCGGTAGATGAATAGTAAAGTAAACAAAACGTAGAGTGCTGTGTGAACCCGGTAGATGAGTAGTAGAGTGCTGTGTGAACCCGGTAGATGAGCAGGAAAGTAAACAAAAGTTAGAGTGCTGTGTGAACCCGGTAGATGAGTAGTAGAGTGCTGTGTGAACCCGGTAGATGAGTAGTAGAGTAAACAAAACTTAGAGTGCTGTGTGAACCCGGTAGATGAGTAGTAGAGTAAACAAAACTTAGAGTGCTATGTGAACCCGGTAGATGAGTAGTAGAGTAAACAAAACTTTGAGTGCTGTGTGAACCCGGTAGATGAGTAGTAGAGTAAACAAAACTTAGAGTGCTGTGTGAACCCGGTAGATGAGTAGTAGAGTAAACAAAACTTAGAGTGCTGTGTGAACCCGGTAGAGGAGTAGTAGAGTAAACAATACTTAGAGTGCTGTGTGAACCCGGTAGCTGAGTAGTAGAGTAAACAAAACTTTGAGTGCTGTGTGAACCCGGTAGAGGAGTAGTAGAGTAAACAAAACTTAGAGTGCTGTGTGAACCCGGTAGAGGAGTAGTAGAGTAAACAAAACTTAGAGTGCTGTGTGAACCCGGTAGAGGAGTAGTAGAGTAAACAATACTTAGAGTGCTGTGTGAACCCGGTAGATGAGTAGTAGAGTGCTGTGTGAAGCCGGTAGATGAGTAGTAGAGTAAACAAAACTTTGAGTGCTGTGTGAACCCGGTAGATGAGTAGTAGAGTAAACAAAACTTAGAGTGCTGTGTGAACCCGGTAGATGAGTAGTAGAGTAAACAAAACTTAGAGTGCTGTGTGAACCCGGTAGATGAGTAGTAGAGTAAACAAAACTTAGAGTGCTGTGTGAACCCGGTAGAGGAGTAGTAGAGTAAACAATACTTAGAGTGCTGTGTGAACCCGGTAGCTGAGTAGTAGAGTAAACAAAACTTTGAGTGCTGTGTGAACCCGGTAGAGGAGTAGTAGAGTAAACAAAACTTAGAGTGCTGTGTGAACCCGGTAGAGGAGTAGTAGAGTAAACAAAACTTGGAGTGCTGTGTGAACCCGGTAGAGGAGTAGTAGAGTAAACAAAACTTAGAGTGCTGTGTGAACCCGGTAGATGAGTAGTAGAGTAAACAAAACTTAGAGTGCTGTGTGAACCCGGTAGATGAGTAGTAGAGTAAACAAAACTTAGAGTGCTGTGTGAACCCGGTAGAGGAGTAGTAGAGTAAACAAAACTTAGAGTGCTGTGTGAACCCGGTAGCTGAGTAGTAGAGTAAACAAAACTTTGAGTGCTGTGTGAACCCGGTAGAGGAGTAGTAGAGTAAACAAAACTTAGAGTGCTGTGTGAACCCGGTAGATGAGTAGTAGAGTAAACAAAACTTAGAGTGCTGTGTGAACCCGGTAGAGGAGTAGTAGAGTAAACAAAACTTAGAGTGCTGTGTGAACCCGGTAGATGAGTAGTAGAGTAAACAAAACTTAGAGTGCTGTGTGAACCCGGTAGAGGAGTAGTAGACTAAACAAAACTTAGAGTGCTGTGTGAACTCGGTAGAGGAGTAGTAGAGTAAACAAAACTTAGAGTGCTGTGTGAACCCGGTAGATGAGTAGTAGAGTAAACAAAACTTAGAGTGCTGTGTGAACCCGGTAGATGAGTAGTAGAATAAACAAAACTTTGAGTGCTGTGTGAACCCGGTAGATGAGTAGTAGAGTAAACAAAACTTAGAGTGCTGTGTGAACCCGGTAGATGAGTAGTAGAGTAAACAAAACGCTATGTGAACCTGGAAGATGAGTAGTAGAGTAAACAAAACTTAGAGTGGTGTGTGAACCCGGTAGATGAGTAGTAGAGTAAACAAAACTTAGAGTGCTGTGTGAACCCGGTAGATGAGTAGTAGAGTAAACAAAACTTAGAGTTCTGTGTGAACCCGGTAGATGAGTAGTAGAGTGCTGTGTGAACCCGGTAGATGAGTAGTAGAATAAACAAAACTTTGAGTGCTGTGTGAACCCGGTAGATGAGTAGTAGAGTAAACAAAACTTAGAGTGCTGTGTGAACCCGGTAGATGAGTAGTAGAGTAAACAAAACGCTATGTGAACCTGGAAGATGAGTAGTAGAGTAAACAAAACTTAGAGTGGTGTGTGAACCCAGTAGATGAGTAGTAGAGTAAACAAAACTTAGAGTGCTGTGTGAACCCGGTAGAGGAGTAGTAGAGTAAACAAAACTTAGAGTGCAGTGTGAACCCGGTAGATGAGTAGTAGAATAAACAAAACTTTGAGTGCTGTGTGAACCCGGTAGATGAGTAGTAGAGTAAACAAAACTTAGAGTGCTGTGTGAACCCGGTAGATGAGTAGTACAGTAAACAAAACGCTATGTGAACCTGGAAGATGAGTAGTAGAGTAAACAAAACTTAGAGTGGTGTGTGAACCCGGTAGAGGAGTAGTAGAGTAAACAAAACTTAGAGTGCTGTGTGAACCCGGTAGATGAGTAGTAGAGTAAACAAAACTTAGAGTGCTGTGTGAACCCGGTAGAGGAGTAGTAGAGTAAACAAAACTTAGAGTGCTGTGTGAACCCGGTAGATGAGTAGTAGAGTAAACAAAACTTAGAGTTCTGTGTGAACCCGGTAGATGAGTAGTAGAGTAAACAAAACTGTGAGTGCTGTGTGAACCCGGTAGATGAGTAGTAGAGTAAACAAAACTTAGAGTGCTGTGTGAACCCGGTAGATGAGTAGTAGAATAAACAAAACTTTGAGTGCTGTGTGAACCCGGTAGATGAGTAGTAGAGTAAACAAAACTTAGAGTGCTGTGTGAACCCGGTAGATGAGTAGTAGAGTAAACAAAACGCTATGTGAACCCGGTAGATGAGTAGTAGAGTAAACAAAACTTAGAGTGCTGTGTGAACCCGGTAGATGAGTAGTAGAGTAAACAAAACTTAGAGTTCTGTGTGAACCCGGTAGCTGAGTAGTACAGTAAACAAAACTTAGAGTGCTGTGTGAACCCGGTAGATGAGTAGTAGAGCAAACAAAACTTTTTTAGTGCTGTGTGAACCCGGTAGATGAATAGTAAAGTAAACAAAACTTAGAGTGCTGTGTGAACCCGGTAGATGAGTAGTAGAGTAAACAAAACTTAGAGTGCTATGTGAACCCGGTAGATGAGTAGTAGAGTAAACAAAACGCTATGTGAACCTGGTAGATGAGTAGTAGAGTAAACAAAACTTAGAGTGGTGTGTGAACCCGGTAGATGAGTAGTAGAGTAAACAAAACTTAGAGTGCTGCGTGAACCCGGTAGATGAGTAGTAGAGCAAACAAAACTTTGAGTGCTGTGTGAACCCGGTAGATGAATAGTAAAGTAAACAAAACTTAGAGTGCTGTGTGAACCCGGTAGATGAGTAGTAGAGTAAACAAAACTTAGAGTGCTGTGTGAACCCGGTAGATGAGTAGTAGAGTAAACAAAACGTAGAGTGCTATGTGAACCCGGTAGATGAGTAGTAGAGTAAACAAAACGCTATGTGAACCTGGTAGATGAGTAGTAGAGTAAACAAAGCTTAGAGTGCTGTGTGAACCCGGTAGATGAGTAGTAGAGTAAACAAAACTTAGAGTGCTGTGTGAACCCGGTAGATGAGTAGTAGAGTAAACAAAACTTTGAGTGCTATGTGAACCCGGTAGATGAGTAGTAGAGTAAACAAAACTTTGAGTGGTGTGTGAACCCGGTAGATGAGTAGTAGAGTAAACAAAACTTTGAGTGCTGTGTGAACCCGGTAGATGAGTAGTAGAGTAAACAAAACTTAGAGTGGTGTGTGAACCCGGTAGATGAGTAGTAGAGTAAACAAAACTTTGAGTGCTGTGTGAACCCGGTAGATGAGTAGTAGAGTAAACAAAACTTAGAGTGCTGTGTGAACCCGGTAGAGGAGTAGTAGAGTAAACAAAACTTTGAGTGCTGTGTGAACCCGGTAGATGAGTAGTAGAGTAAACAAAACTCTAGAGTGGTGTGTGAACCCGGTAGCTGAGTAGTAGAGTAAACAAAACGTAGAGTGCTGTGTGAACCCGGTAGCTGAGTAGTAGAGTAAACAAAACTTAGAGTGGTGTGTGAACCCGGTAGCTGAGTAGTAGAGTAAACAAAACTTAGAGTGGTGTGTGAACCCGGTAGCTGAGTAGTAGAGTAAACAAAACGTAGAGTGCTGTGTGAACCCGGTAGCTGAGTAGTAGAGTAAACAAAACGTAGAGTGCTGTGTGAACCCGGTAGATGAGTAGTAGAGTAAACAAAACTTTGAGTGCTGTGTGAACCCGGTAGCTGAGTAGTAGAGTAAACAAAACGTAGAGTGCTGTGTGAACCCGGTAGAGGAGTAGTAGAGTAAACAAAACTTAGAGTGCTGTGTGAACCCGGTAGCTGAGTAGTAGAGTAAACAAAACTTTGAGTGCTGTGTGAACCCGGTAGAGGAGTAGTAGAGTAAACAAAACTTAGAGTGCTGTGTGAACCCGGTAGATGAGTAGTAGAGTAAACAAAACTTTGAGTGCTGTGTGAACCCGGTAGATGAGTAGTAGAGTAAACAAAACTTAGAGTGCTGTGTGAACCCGGTAGAGGAGTAGTAGAGTAAACAAAACTTAGAGTGCTGTGTGAACCCGGTAGATGAGTAGTAGAGTAAACAAAACTTAGAGTGCTGTGTGAACCCGGTAGAGGAGTAGTAGACTAAACAAAACTTAGAGTGCTGTGTGAACTCGGTAGAGGAGTAGTAGAGTAAACAAAACTTAGAGTGCTGTGTGAACCCGGTAGATGAGTAGTAGAGTAAACAAAACTTAGAGTGCTGTATGAACCCGGTAGATGAGTAGTAGAATAAACAAAACTTTGAGTGCTGTGTGAACCCGGTAGATGAGTAGTAGAGTAAACAAAACTTAGAGTGCTGTGTGAACCCGGTAGATGAGTAGTAGAGTAAACAAAACGCTATGTGAACCTGGAAGATGAGTAGTAGAGTAAACAAAACTTAGAGTGGTGTGTGAACCCGGTAGATGAGTAGTAGAGTAAACAAAACTTAGAGTGCTGTGTGAACCCGGTAGATGAGTAGTAGAGTAAACAAAACTTAGAGTTCTGTGTGAACCCGGTAGATGAGTAGTAGAGTGCTGTGTGAACCCGGTAGATGAGTAGTAGAATAAACAAAACTTTGAGTGCTGTGTGAACCCGGTAGATGAGTAGTAGAGTAAACAAAACTTAGAGTGCTGTGTGAACCCGGTAGATGAGTAGTAGAGTAAACAAAACGCTATGTGAACCTGGAAGATGAGTAGTAGAGTAAACAAAACTTAGAGTGGTGTGTGAACCCGGTAGATGAGTAGTAGAGTAAACAAAACTTAGAGTGCTGTGTGAACCCGGTAGAGGAGTAGTAGAGTAAACAAAACTTAGAGTGCTGTGTGAACCCGGTAGATGAGTAGTAGAATAAACAAAACTTTGAGTGCTGTGTGAACCCGGTAGATGAGTAGTAGAGTAAACAAAACTTAGAGTGCTGTGTGAACCCGGTAGATGAGTAGTAGAGTAAACAAAACGCTATGTGAACCTGGAAGATGAGTAGTAGAGTAAACAAAACTTAGAGTGGTGTGTGAACCCGGTAGAGGAGTAGTAGAGTAAACAAAACTTAGAGTGCTGTGTGAACCCGGTAGATGAGTAGTAGAGTAAACAAAACTTAGAGTGCTGTGTGAACCCGGTAGAGGAGTAGTAGAGTAAACAAAACTTAGAGTGCTGTGTGAACCCGGTAGATGAGTAGTAGAGTAAACAAAACTTAGAGTTCTGTGTGAACCCGGTAGATGAGTAGTAGAGTAAACAAAACTGTGAGTGCTGTGTGAACCCGGTAGATGAATAGTAGAGTAAACAAAACTTAGAGTGCTGTGTGAACCCGGTAGATGAGTAGTAGAATAAACAAAACTTTGAGTGCTGTGTGAACCCGGTAGATGAGTAGTAGAGTAAACAAAACTTAGAGTGCTGTGTGAACCCGGTAGATGAGTAGTAGAGTAAACAAAACTTAGAGTGCTGTGTGAACCCGGTAGATGAGTAGTAGAGTAAACAAAACTTAGAGTGGTGTGTGAACCCGGTAGCTGAGTAGTAGAGTAAACAAAACGTAGAGTGCTGTGTGAACCCGGTAGCTGAGTAGTAGAGTAAACAAAACTTAGAGTGGTGTGTGAACCCGGTAGCTGAGTAGTAGAATAAACAAAACTTAGAGTGGTGTGTGAACCCGGTAGCTGAGTAGTAGAGTAAACAAAACGTAGAGTGCTGTGTGAACCCGGTGGCTGAGTAGTAGAGTAAACAAAACGTAGAGTGCTGTGTGAACCTGGTAGATGAGTAGTAGAGTAAACAAAACTTTGAGTGCTGTGTGAACCCGGTAGCTGAGTAGTAGAGTAAACAAAACATAGAGTGCTGTGTGAACCCGGTAGCTGAGTAGTAGAGTAAACAAAACGTAGAGTGCTGTGTGAACCCGGTAGATGAGTAATAGAGTAAACAAAACGTAGAGTGCTGTGTGAACCCGGTAGATGAGTAGTAGAGTAAACAAAACTTAGAGTGCTGTGTGAACCCGGTAGATGAGTAGTAGAGTAAACAAAACTTAGAGTGCTGAGTGAACCCGGTAGATGAGTAGTAGAGTAAACAAAACTTAGAGTTCTGTGTGAACCCGGTAGATGAGTAGTAGAGTAAACAAAACTTTGAGTGCTGTGTGAACCCGGTAGCTGAGTAGTAGAGTAAACAAAACTTAGAGTGCTGTGTGAACCTGGTAGATGAGTAGTAGAGTAAACAAAACTTAGAGTGCTGTGTGAACCCGGTAGAGGAGTAGTAGAGTAAACAAAACTTAGAGTGCTGTGTGAACCCGGTAGATGAGTAGTAGAGTGCTGTGTGAACCTGGTAGCTGAGTAGTAGAGTAAACAAAACTTTGAGTGCTGTGTGAACCCGGTAGATGAGTAGTAGAGTAAACAAAACTTAGAGTGCTGTGTGAACCCGGTAGATGAGTAGTAGAGTAAACAAAACTTAGAGTTCTGTGTGAACCCGGTAGATGAGTAGTAGAGTAAACAAAACTTTGAGTGCTGTGTGAACCCGGTAGCTGAGTAGTAGAGTAAACAAAACTTAGAGTGCTGTGTGAACCTGGTAGATGAGTAGTAGAGTAAACAAAACTTAGAGTGCTGTGTGAACCCGGTAGAGGAGTAGTAGAGTAAACAAAACTTAGAGTGCTGTGTGAACTCGGTAGATGAGTAGTAGAGTGCTGTGTGAACCTGGTAGCTGAGTAGTAGAGTAAACAAAACTTTGAGTGCTGTGTGAACCCGGTAGATGAGTAGTAGAGTAAAAAAAACGTAGGCTGTGTGAACCCGGTAGAGGAGTTAGTAGAGTAAACAAAACTTAGAGTGCTGTGTGAACCCGGTGAATGAGTAGTAGAGTAAACAAAACTTAGAGTGCTGTGTGAACCCGGTAGATGAGTAGTAGTGTAAACAAAACTTTGAGTGCTGTGTGAACCCGGTAGATGAGTAGTAGAGTAAACAAAACGTAGGCTGTGTGAACCCGGTAGAGGAGTAGTAGAGTAAACAAAACTTAGAGTGCTGTGTGAACCCGGTAGATGAGTAGTAGAGTAAACAAAACTTAGAGTGCTGTGTGAACCCGGTAGATGAGTAGTAGAGTAAACAAAACTTAGAGTGCTGTGTGAACCCGGTAGATGAGTAGTAGAGTAAACAAAACGTAGGCTGTGTGAACCCGGTAGAGGAGTAGTAGAGTAAACAAAACTTAGAGTGCTGTGTGAACCCGGTAGATGAGTAGTAGAGTAAACAAAACTTAGAGTGCTGTGTGAACCCGGTAGATGAGTAGTAGAGTAAACAAAACTTAGAGTGCTGTGTGAACCCGGTAGAGGAGTAGTAGAGTAAACAAAACTTAGAGTGCTGTGTGAACCCGGTAGATGAGTAGTAGAGTAAACAAAACTTAGAGTGCTGTGTGAACCCGGTAGATGAGTAGTAGAGTAAACAAAACTTAGAGTGCTGTGTGAACCCGGTAGATGAGTAGTAGTGTAAACAAAACTTTGAGTGCTGTGTGAACCCGGTAGATGAGTAGTAGAGTAAACAAAACGTAGGCTGTGTGAACCCGGTAGATGAGTAGTAGAGTAAACAAAACTTAGAGTGCTGTGTGAACCCGGTAGATGAGTAGTAGAGTAAACAAAACTTAGAGTTCTGTGTGAACCCGGTAGATGAGTAGTAGAGTAAACAAAAGTTTGAGTGCTGTGTGAACCCGGTAGCTGAGTAGTAGAGTAAACAAAACTTAGAGTGCTGTGTGAACCTGGTAGATGAGTAGTAGAGTAAACAAAACTTAGAGTGCAGTGTGAACCCGGTAGATGAGTAGTAGAGTTTACAAAACTCTAGAGTGGTGTGTGAACCCGGTAGCTGAGTAGTAGAGTAAACAAAACGTAGAGTGCTGTGTGAACCCGGTAGCTGAGTAGTAGAGTAAACAAAACTTAGAGTGGTGTGTGAACCCGGTAGCTGAGTAGTAGAGTAAACAAAACTTAGAGTGGTGTGTGAACCCGGTAGCTGAGTAGTAGAGTAAACAAAACGTAGAGTGCTGTGTGAACCCGGTGGCTGAGTAGTAGAGTAAACAAAACTTAGAGTGCTGTGTGAACCCGGTAGATGAGTAGTAGAGCAAACAAAACTTTGAGTGCTGTGTGAACCCGGTAGATGAATAGTAAAGTAAACAAAACTTAGAGTGCTGTGTGAACCCGGTAGCTGAGTAGTAGAGTAAACAAAACTTAGAGTGCTGTGTGAACCCGGTAGATGAGTAGTAGAGTAAACAAAACGTAGAGTGCTGTGTGAACCCAGTAGATGAGTAGTAGAGTAAACAAAACGTAGGCTGTGTGAACCCGGTAGAGGAGTAGTAGAGTAAACACAACTTAGAGTGCTGTGTGAACCCGGTAGATGAGTAGTAGAGTAAACAAAACTTAGAGTGCTGTGTGAACCCGGTAGATGAGTAGTAGAGTAAACAAAACTTAGAGTGCTGTGTGAACCCGGTAGATGAGTAGTAGAGTAAACAAAACGTAGGCTGTGTGAACCCGGTAGAGGAGTAGTAGAGTAAACAAAACTTAGAGTGCTGTGTGAACCCGGTAGATGAGTAGTAGAGTAAACAAAACTTAGAGTGCTGTGTGAACCCGGTAGATGAGTAGTAGAGTAAACAAAACTTAGAGTGCTGTGTGAACCCGGTAGAGGAGTAGTAGAGTAAACAAAACTTAGAGTGCTGTGTGAACCCGGTAGATGAGTAGTAGAGTAAACAAAACTTAGAGTGCTGTGTGAACCCGGTAGATGAGTAGTAGAGTAAACAAAACTTAGAGTGCTGTGTGAACCCGGTAGATGAGTAGTAGTGTAAACAAAACTTTGAGTGCTGTGTGAACCCGGTAGATGAGTAGTAGAGTAAACAAAACGTAGGCTGTGTGAACCCGGTAGATGAATAGTAAAGTAAACAAAACTTAGAGTGCTGTGTGAACCCGGTAGATGAGTAGTAGAGTAAACAAAACTTAGAGTGCTATGTGAACCCGGTAGATGAGTAGTAGAGTAAACAAAACTTAGAGTGCTGTGTGAACCCGGTAGATGAGTAGTAGAGTAAACAAAACTTAGAGTTCTGTGTGAACCCGGTAGATGAGTAGTAGAGTAAACACAACTTTGAGTGCTGTGTGAACCCGGTAGATGAGTAGTAGAGTAAACACAACTTTGAGTGCTGTGTGAACCCGGTAGATGAGTAGTAGAGTAAACAAAACTTAGAGTGCTATGTGAACCCGGTAGATGAGTAGTAGAGTAAACAAAACTTAGAGTGCTGTGTGAACCCGGTAGATGAGTAGTAGAGTAAACAAAACTTAGAGTGCTGTGTGAACCCGGTAGATGAGTAGTAGAGTAAACAAAACTTCGAGTGCTGTGTGAACCCGGTAGATGAGTAGTAGAGTAAACAAAACGTAGGCTGTGTGAACCCGGTAGCTGAGTAGTAGAGTAAACAAAACTTAGAGTGCTGTGTGAACCCGGTAGATGAGTAGTAGAGTAAACAAAACTTAGAGTGCTGTGTGAACCCGGTAGAGGAGTAGTAGAGTAAACAAAACTTAGAGTGCTGTGTGAACCCGGTAGATGAGTAGTAGAGTAAACAAAACTTAGAGTGCTGTGTGAACCCGGTAGATGAGTAGTAGAGTAAACAAAACTGTGAGTGCTGTGTGAACCCGGTAGATGAGTAGTAGAGTAAACAAAACTTAGAGTGCTGTGTGAAACCGGTAGATGAGTAGTAGAATAAACAAAACTTTGAGTGCTGTGTGAACCCGGTAGATGAGTAGTAGAGTAAACAAAACTTAGAGTGCTGTGTGAACCCGGTAGATGAGTAGTAGAGTAAACAAAACGCTATGTGAACCCGGTAGATGAGTAGTAGAGTAAACAAAACTTAGAGTGCTGTGTGAACCCGGTAGATGAGTAGTAGAGTAAACAAAACTTAGAGTTCTGTGTGAACCCGGTAGCTGAGTAGTACAGTAAACAAAACTTAGAGTGCTGTGTGAACCCGGTAGATGAGTAGTAGAGCAAACAAAACTTTGAGTGCTGTGTGAACCCGGTAGATGAATAGTAAAGTAAACAAAACTTAGAGTGCTGTGTGAACCCGGTAGATGAGTAGTAGAGTAAACAAAACTTAGAGTGCTATGTGAACCCGGTAGCTGAGTAGTAGAGTAAACAAAACTTAGAGTGGTGTGTGAACCCGGTAGCTGAGTAGTAGAGTAAACAAAACTTAGAGTGGTGTGTGAACCCGGTAGCTGAGTAGTAGAGTAAACAAAACGTAGAGTGCTGTGTGAACCCGGTGGCTGAGTAGTAGAGTAAACAAAACTTAGAGTGCTGTGTGAACCCGGTAGATGAGTAGTAGAGCAAACAAAACTTTGAGTGCTGTGTGAACCCGGTAGATGAATAGTAAAGTAAACAAAACTTAGAGTGCTGTGTGAACCCGGTAGCTGAGTAGTAGAGTAAACAAAACTTAGAGTGCTGTGTGAACCCGGTAGATGAGTAGTAGAGTAAACAAAACGTAGAGTGCTGTGTGAACCCAGTAGATGAGTAGTAGAGTAAACAAAACGTAGGCTGTGTGAACCCGGTAGAGGAGTAGTAGAGTAAACACAACTTAGAGTGCTGTGTGAACCCGGTAGATGAGTAGTAGAGTAAACAAAACTTAGAGTGCTGTGTGAACCCGGTAGATGAGTAGTAGAGTAAACAAAACTTAGAGTGCTGTGTGAACCCGGTAGATGAGTAGTAGAGTAAACAAAACGTAGGCTGTGTGAACCCGGTAGAGGAGTAGTAGAGTAAACAAAACTTAGAGTGCTGTGTGAACCCGGTAGATGAGTAGTAGAGTAAACAAAACTTAGAGTGCTGTGTGAACCCGGTAGATGAGTAGTAGAGTAAACAAAACTTAGAGTGCTGTGTGAACCCGGTAGATGAGTAGTAGAGTAAACAAAACTTAGAGTGCTGTGTGAACCCGGTAGATGAGTAGTAGTGTAAACAAAACTTTGAGTGCTGTGTGAACCCGGTAGATGAGTAGTAGAGTAAACAAAACGTAGGCTGTGTGAACCCGGTAGATGAATAGTAAAGTAAACAAAACTTAGAGTGCTGTGTGAACCCGGTAGATGAGTAGTAGAGTAAACAAAACTTAGAGTGCTATGTGAACCCGGTAGATGAGTAGTAGAGTAAACAAAACTTAGAGTGCTGTGTGAACCCGGTAGATGAGTAGTAGAGTAAACAAAACTTAGAGTTCTGTGTGAACCCGGTAGATGAGTAGTAGAGTAAACACAACTTTGAGTGCTGTGTGAACCCGGTAGATGAGTAGTAGAGTAAACACAACTTTGAGTGCTGTGTGAACCCGGTAGATGAGTAGTAGAGTAAACAAAACTTAGAGTGCTATGTGAACCCGGTAGATGAGTAGTAGAGTAAACAAAACTTAGAGTGCTGTGTGAACCCGGTAGATGAGTAGTAGAGTAAACAAAACTTAGAGTGCTGTGTGAACCCGGTAGATGAGTAGTAGAGTAAACAAAACTTCGAGTGCTGTGTGAACCCGGTAGATGAGTAGTAGAGTAAACAAAACGTAGGCTGTGTGAACCCGGTAGCTGAGTAGTAGAGTAAACAAAACTTAGAGTGCTGTGTGAACCCGGTAGATGAGTAGTAGAGTAAACAAAACTTAGAGTGCTGTGTGAACCCGGTAGAGGAGTAGTAGAGTAAACAAAACTTAGAGTGCTGTGTGAACCCGGTAGATGAGTAGTAGAGTAAACAAAACTTAGAGTGCTGTGTGAACCCGGTAGATGAGTAGTAGAGTAAACAAAACTGTGAGTGCTGTGTGAACCCGGTAGATGAGTAGTAGAGTAAACAAAACTTAGAGTGCTGTGTGAAACCGGTAGATGAGTAGTAGAATAAACAAAACTTTGAGTGCTGTGTGAACCCGGTAGATGAGTAGTAGAGTAAACAAAACTTAGAGTGCTGTGTGAACCCGGTAGATGAGTAGTAGAGTAAACAAAACGCTATGTGAACCCGGTAGATGAGTAGTAGAGTAAACAAAACTTAGAGTGCTGTGTGAACCCGGTAGATGAGTAGTAGAGTAAACAAAACTTAGAGTTCTGTGTGAACCCGGTAGCTGAGTAGTACAGTAAACAAAACTTAGAGTGCTGTGTGAACCCGGTAGATGAGTAGTAGAGCAAACAAAACTTTGAGTGCTGTGTGAACCCGGTAGATGAATAGTAAAGTAAACAAAACTTAGAGTGCTGTGTGAACCCGGTAGATGAGTAGTAGAGTAAACAAAACTTAGAGTGCTATGTGAACCCGGTAGCTGAGTAGTAGAGTAAACAAAACTTAGAGTGGTGTGTGAACCCGGTAGCTGAGTAGTAGAGTAAACAAAACTTAGAGTGGTGTGTGAACCCGGTAGCTGAGTAGTAGAGTAAACAAAACGTAGAGTGCTGTGTGAACCCGGTGGCTGAGTAGTAGAGTAAACAAAACTTAGAGTGCTGTGTGAACCCGGTAGATGAGTAGTAGAGCAAACAAAACTTTGAGTGCTGTGTGAACCCGGTAGATGAATAGTAAAGTAAACAAAACTTAGAGTGCTGTGTGAACCCGGTAGCTGAGTAGTAGAGTAAACAAAACTTAGAGTGCTGTGTGAACCCGGTAGATGAGTAGTAGAGTAAACAAAACGTAGAGTGCTGTGTGAACCCAGTAGATGAGTAGTAGAGTAAACAAAACGTAGGCTGTGTGAACCCGGTAGAGGAGTAGTAGAGTAAACACAACTTAGAGTGCTGTGTGAACCCGGTAGATGAGTAGTAGAGTAAACAAAACTTAGAGTGCTGTGTGAACCCGGTAGATGAGTAGTAGAGTAAACAAAACTTAGAGTGCTGTGTGAACCCGGTAGATGAGTAGTAGAGTAAACAAAACGTAGGCTGTGTGAACCCGGTAGAGGAGTAGTAGAGTAAACAAAACTTAGAGTGCTGTGTGAACCCGGTAGATGAGTAGTAGAGTAAACAAAACTTAGAGTGCTGTGTGAACCCGGTAGATGAGTAGTAGAGTAAACAAAACTTAGAGTGCTGTGTGAACCCGGTAGAGGAGTAGTAGAGTAAACAAAACTTAGAGTGCTGTGTGAACCCGGTAGATGAGTAGTAGAGTAAACAAAACTTAGAGTGCTGTGTGAACCCGGTAGATGAGTAGTAGAGTAAACAAAACTTAGAGTGCTGTGTGAACCCGGTAGATGAGTAGTAGTGTAAACAAAACTTTGAGTGCTGTGTGAACCCGGTAGATGAGTAGTAGAGTAAACAAAACGTAGGCTGTGTGAACCCGGTAGATGAATAGTAAAGTAAACAAAACTTAGAGTGCTGTGTGAACCCGGTAGATGAGTAGTAGAGTAAACAAAACTTAGAGTGCTATGTGAACCCGGTAGATGAGTAGTAGAGTAAACAAAACTTAGAGTGCTGTGTGAACCCGGTAGATGAGTAGTAGAGTAAACAAAACTTAGAGTTCTGTGTGAACCCGGTAGATGAGTAGTAGAGTAAACACAACTTTGAGTGCTGTGTGAACCCGGTAGATGAGTAGTAGAGTAAACACAACTTTGAGTGCTGTGTGAACCCGGTAGATGAGTAGTAGAGTAAACAAAACTTAGAGTGCTATGTGAACCCGGTAGATGAGTAGTAGAGTAAACAAAACTTAGAGTGCTGTGTGAACCCGGTAGATGAGTAGTAGAGTAAACAAAACTTAGAGTGCTGTGTGAACCCGGTAGATGAGTAGTAGAGTAAACAAAACTTAGAGTGCTGTGTGAACCCGGTAGATGAGTAGTAGAGTAAACAAAACGTAGGCTGTGTGAACCCGGTAGCTGAGTAGTAGAGTAAACAAAACTTAGAGTGCTGTGTGAACCCGGTAGATGAGTAGTAGAGTAAACAAAACTTAGAGTGCTGTGTGAACCCGGTAGAGGAGTAGTAGAGTAAACAAAACTTAGAGTGCTGTGTGAACCCGGTAGATGAGTAGTAGAGTAAACAAAACTTAGAGTGCTGTGTGAACCCGGTAGATGAGTAGTAGAGTAAACAAAACTGTGAGTGCTGTGTGAACCCGGTAGATGAGTAGTAGAGTAAACAAAACTTAGAGTGCTGTGTGAAACCGGTAGATGAGTAGTAGAATAAACAAAACTTTGAGTGCTGTGTGAACCCGGTAGATGAGTAGTAGAGTAAACAAAACTTAGAGTGCTGTGTGAACCCGGTAGATGAGTAGTAGAGTAAACAAAACGCTATGTGAACCCGGTAGATGAGTAGTAGAGTAAACAAAACTTAGAGTGCTGTGTGAACCCGGTAGATGAGTAGTAGAGTAAACAAAACTTAGAGTTCTGTGTGAACCCGGTAGCTGAGTAGTACAGTAAACAAAACTTAGAGTGCTGTGTGAACCCGGTAGATGAGTAGTAGAGCAAACAAAACTTTGAGTGCTGTGTGAACCCGGTAGATGAATAGTAAAGTAAACAAAACTTAGAGTGCTGTGTGAACCCGGTAGATGAGTAGTAGAGTAAACAAAACTTAGAGTGCTATGTGAACCCGGTAGATGAGTAGTAGAGTAAACAAAACGCTATGTGAACCTGGTAGATGAGTAGTAGAGTAAACAAAACTTAGAGTGGTGTGTGAACCCGGTAGATGAGTAGTAGAGTAAACAAAACTTAGAGTGCTGTGTGAACCCGGTAGATGAGTAGTAGAGCAAACAAAACTTTGAGTGCTGTGTGAACCCGGTAGATGAATAGTAAAGTAAACAAAACTTAGAGTGCTGTGTGAACCCGGTAGATGAGTAGTAGAGTAAACAAAACTTAGAGTGCTATGTGAACCCGGTAGATGAGTAGTAGAGTAAACAAAACGCTATGTGAACCTGGTAGATGAGTAGTAGAGTAAACAAAACTTAGAGTGGTGTGTGAACCCGGTAGATGAGTAGTAGAGTAAACAAAACTTAGAGTGGTGTGTGAACCCGGTAGATGAGTAGTAGAGTAAACAAAACTTAGAGTGCTGTGTGAACCCGGTAGATGAGTAGTAGAGTAAACAAAACTTTGAGTGCTGTGTGAACCCGGTAGATGAGTAGTAGTGTAAACAAAGCTTAGAGTGCTGTGTGAACCCGGTAGATGAGTAGTAGAGTGCTGTGTGAACCCAGTAGATGAGTAGAAGAGTAAACAAAACTTTGAGTGCTGTGTGAACCCGGTAGATGAGTAGTAGAGTAAACAAAACTTAGAGTGCTGTGTGAACCCGGTAGATGAGTAGTAGAGTAAACAAAACTTAGAGTTCTGTGTGAACCCG
Source organism: Nemertoderma westbladi (assembly GCA_032718475.1). Classification (NCBI taxonomy): domain Eukaryota; kingdom Metazoa; phylum Xenacoelomorpha; order Nemertodermatida; family Nemertodermatidae; genus Nemertoderma; species Nemertoderma westbladi. The sequence continues at coordinate 36,154 of JAUCBJ010001183.1, forward strand.
GTAGATGAGTAGTAGAGTAAACACAACTTTGAGTGCTGTGTGAACCCGGTAGATGAGTAGTAGAGTAAACACAACTTTGAGTGCTGTGTGAACCCGGTAGATGAGTAGTAGAGTAAACAAAACTTAGAGTGCTATGTGAACCCAGTAGATGAGTAGTAGAGTAAACAAAACTTAGAGTGCTGTGTGAACCCGGTAGATGAGTAGTAGAGTAAACAAAACTTAGAGTGCTGTGTGAACCCGGTAGATGAGTAGTAGAGTAAACAAAACTTAGAGTGCTGTGTGAACCCGGTAGATGAGTAGTAGAGTAAACAAAACGTAGGCTGTGTGAACCCGGTAGCTGAGTAGTAGAGTAAACAAAACTTAGAGTGCTGTGTGAACCCGGTAGATGAGTAGTAGAGTAAACAAAACTTAGAGTGCTGTGTGAACCCGGTAGAGGAGTAGTAGAGTAAACAAAACTTAGAGTGCTGTGTGAACCCGGTAGATGAGTAGTAGAGTAAACAAAACTTAGAGTGCTGTGTGAACCCGGTAGATGAGTAGTAGAGTAAACAAAACTGTGAGTGCTGTGTGAACCCGGTAGATGAGTAGTAGAGTAAACAAAACTTAGAGTGCTGTGTGAACCCGGTAGATGAGTAGTAGAATAAACAAAACTTTGAGTGCTGTGTGAACCCGGTAGATGAGTAGTAGAGTAAACAAAACTTAGAGTGCTGTGTGAACCCGGTAGATGAGTAGTAGAGTAAACAAAACGCTATGTGAACCCGGTAGATGAGTAGTAGAGTAAACAAAACTTAGAGTGCTGTGTGAACCCGGTAGATGAGTAGTAGAGTAAACAAAACTTAGAGTTCTGTGTGAACCCGGTAGCTGAGTAGTACAGTAAACAAAACTTAGAGTGCTGTGTGAACCCGGTAGATGAGTAGTAGAGCAAACAAAACTTTGAGTGCTGTGTGAACCCGGTAGATGAATAGTAAAGTAAACAAAACTTAGAGTGCTGTGTGAACCCGGTAGATGAGTAGTAGAGTAAACAAAACTTAGAGTGCTATGTGAACCCGGTAGATGAGTAGTAGAGTAAACAAAACGCTATGTGAACCTGGTAGATGAGTAGTAGAGTAAACAAAACTTAGAGTGGTGTGTGAACCCGGTAGATGAGTAGTAGAGTAAACAAAACTTAGAGTGCTGTGTGAACCCGGTAGATGAGTAGTAGAGCAAACAAAACTTTGAGTGCTGTGTGAACCCGGTAGATGAATAGTAAAGTAAACAAAACTTAGAGTGCTGTGTGAACCCGGTAGATGAGTAGTAGAGTAAACAAAACTTAGAGTGCTGTGTGAACCCGGTAGATGAGTAGTAGAGTAAACAAAACTTAGAGTGCTATGTGAACCCGGTAGATGAGTAGTAGAGTAAACAAAACGCTATGTGAACCTGGTAGATGAGTAGTAGAGTAAACAAAGCTTAGAGTGCTGTGTGAACCCGGTAGATGAGTAGTAGAGTAAACAAAACTTAGAGTGCTGTGTGAACCCGGTAGATGAGTAGTAGAGTAAACAAAACTTTGAGTGCTATGTGAACCCGGTAGATGAGTAGTAGAGTAAACAAAACTTAGAGTGGTGTGTGAACCCGGTAGATGAGTAGTAGAGCAAACAAAACTTTGAGTGCTGTGTGAACCCAGTAGATGAGTAGTAGAGTAAACAAAACTTAGAGTGGTGTGTGAACCCGGTAGATGAGTAGTAGAGTAAACAAAACTTTGAGTGCTGTATGAACCCAGTAGATGAGTAGTAGAGTAAACAAAACTTAGAGTGCTGTGTGAACCCGGTAGAGGAGTAGTAGAGTAAACAAAACTTTGAGTGCTGTGTGAACCCGGTAGATGAGTAGTAGAGTAAACAAAACTCTAGAGTGGTGTGTGAACCCGGTAGCTGAGTAGTAGAGTAAACAAAACGTAGAGTGCTGTGTGAACCCGGTAGCTGAGTAGTAGAGTAAACAAAACTTAGAGTGGTGTGTGAACCCGGTAGCTGAGTAGTAGAGTAAACAAAACTTAGAGTGGTGTGTGAACCCAGTAGCTGAGTAGTAGAGTAAACAAAACGTAGAGTGCTGTGTGAACCTGGTAGCTGAGTAGTAGAGTAAACAAAACGTAGAGTGCTGTGTGAACCCGGTAGATGAGTAGTAGAGTAAACAAAACTTTGAGTGCTGTGTGAACCCGGTAGCTGAGTAGTAGAGTAAACAAAACGTAGAGTGCTGTGTGAACCCGGTAGCTGAGTAGTAGAGTAAACAAAACGTAGAGTGCTGTGTGAACCCGGTAGATGAGTAGTAGAGTAAACAAAACGTAGAGTGCTGTGTGAACCCGGTAGATGAGTAGTAGAGTAAACAAAACTTAGAGTGCTGTGTGAACCCGGTAGATGAGTAGTAGAGTAAACAAAATTTAGAGTGCTGTGTGAACCCGGTAGATGAGTAGTAGAGTAAACAAAACTTAGATTTCTGTGTGAACCCGGTAGATGAGTAGTAGAGTAAACAAAACTTTGAGTGCTGTGTGAACCCGGTAGCTGAGTAGTAGAGTAAACAAAACTTAGAGTGCTGTGTGAACCTGGTAGATGAGTAGTAGAGTAAACAAAACTTAGAGTGCTGTGTGAACCCGGTAGAGGAGTAGTAGAGTAAACAAAACTTAGAGTGCTGTGTGAACCCGGTAGATGAGTAGTAGAGTGCTGTGTGAACCTGGTAGCTGAGTAGTAGAGTAAACAATACTTTGAGTGCTGTGTGAACCCGGTAGATGAGTAGTAGAGTAAACAAAACTTAGAGTTCTGTGTGAACCCGGTAGATGAGTAGTAGAGTAAACAAAACTAAGAGTGCTGTGTGAACCCGGTAGCTGAGTAGTAGAGTAAACAAAACTTAGAGTGCTGTGTGAACCTGGTAGATGAGTAGTAGAGTAAACAAAACTAAGAGTGCTGTGTGAACCCGGTAGAAGAGTAGTAGAGTAAACAAAACTTAGAGTGCTGTGTGAACCCGGTAGATGAGTAGTAGAGTGCTGTGTGAACCTGGTAGCTGAGTAGTAGAGTAAACAAAACTTTGAGTGCTGTGTGAACCCGGTAGATGAGTAGTAGAGTAAACAAAACGTAGGCTGTGTGAACCCGGTAGAGGAGTAGTAGAGTAAACAAAACTTAGAGTGCTGTGTGAACCCGGTAGATGAGTAGTAGAGTAAACAAAACTTAGAGTGCTGTGTGAACCCGGTAGATGAGTAGTAGTGTAAACAAAACTTTGAGTGCTGTGTGAACCCGGTAGATGAGTAGTAGAGTAAACAAAACGTAGGCTGTGTGAACCCGGTAGAGGAGTAGTAGAGTAAACAAAACTTAGAGTGCTGTGTGAACCCGGTAGATGAGTAGTAGAGTAAACAAAACTTAGAGTGCTGTGTGAACCCGGTAGATGAGTAGTAGAGTAAACAAAACTTAGAGTGCTGTGTGAACCCGGTAGATGAGTAGTAGAGTAAACAAAACGTAGGCTGTGTGAACCCGGTAGAGGAGTAGTAGAGTAAACAAAACTTAGAGTGCTGTGTGAACCCGGTAGATGAGTAGTAGAGTAAACAAAACTTAGAGTGCTGTGTGAACCCGGTAGATGAGTAGTAGAGTAAACAAAACTTAGAGTGCTGTGTGAACCCGGTAGAGGAGTAGTAGAGTAAACAAAACTTAGAGTGCTGTGTGAACCCGGTAGATGAGTAGTAGAGTAAACAAAACTTAGAGTGCTGTGTGAACCCGGTAGATGAGTAGTAGTGTAAACAAAACTTTGAGTGCTGTGTGAACCCGGTAGATGAGTAGTAGAGTAAACAAAACGTAGGCTGTGTGAACCCGGTAGATGAGTAGTAGAGTAAACAAAACTTAGAGTGATGTGTGAACCCGGTAGATGAGTAGTAGAGTAAACAAAACTTAGAGTTCTGTGTGAACCCGGTAGATGAGTAGTAGAGTAAACAAAACTTTGAGTGCTGTGTGAACCCGGTAGCTGAGTAGTAGAGTAAACAAAACTTAGAGTGCTGTGTGAACCTGGTAGATGAGTAGTAGAGTAAACAAAACTTAGAGTGCTGTGTGAACCCGGTAGAGGAGTAGTAGAGTAAACAAAACTTAGAGTGCTGTGTGAACCCGGTAGATGAGTAGTAGAGTGCTGTGTGAACCTGGTAGCTGAGTAGTAGAGTAAACAAAACTTTGAGTTCTGTGTGAACCCGGTAGATGAGTAGTAGAGTAAACAAAACGTAGGCTGTGTGAACCCGGTAGAGGAGTAGTAGAGTAAACAAAACTTAGAGTGCTGTGTGAACCCGGTAGATGAGTAGTAGAGTAAACAAAACTTAGAGTGCTGTGTGAACCCGGTAGATGAGTAGTAGTGTAAACAAAACTTTGAGTGCTGTGTGAACCCGGTAGATGAGTAGTAGAGTAAACAAAACGTAGGCTGTGTGAACCCGGTAGAGGAGTAGTAGAGTAAACAAATCTTAGAGTGCTGTGTGAACCCGGTAGATGAGTAGTAGAGTAAACAAAACTTAGAGTGCTGTGTGAACCCGGTAGATGAGTAGTAGAGTAAACAAAACTTAGAGTGCTGTGTGAACCCGGTAGATGAGTAGTAGAGTAAACAAAACGTAGGCTGTGTGAACCCGGTAGAGGAGTAGTAGAGTAAACACAACTTAGAGTGCTGTGTGAACCCGGTAGATGAGTAGTAGAGTAAACAAAACTTAGAGTGCTGTGTGAACCCAGTAGATGAGTAGTAGAGTAAACAAAACTTAGAGTGCTGTGTGAACCCGGTAGAGGAGTAGTAGAGTAAACAAAACTTAGAGTGCTGTGTGAACCCGGTAGATGAGTAGTAGAGTAAACAAAACGTAGGCTGTGTGAACCCGGTAGATGAGTAGTAGAGTAAACAAAACTTAGAGTGCTGTGTGAACCCGGTAGATGAGTAGTAGAGTAAACAAAACTTAGAGTGCTGTGTGAACCCGGTAGATGAGTAGTAGAGTAAACAAAACTTAGAGTGCTGTGTGAACCCGGTAGATGAGTAGTAGAGTAAACAAAACGTAGGCTGTGTGAACCCGGTAGCTGAGTAGTAGAGTAAACAAAACTTAGAGTGCTGTGTGAACCCGGTAGATGAGTAGTAGAGTAAACAAAACTTAGAGTGCTGTGTGAACCCGGTAGATGAGTAGTAGAGTAAACAAAACTTAGAGTGCTGTGTGAACCCGGTAGATGAGTAGTAGAGTAAACAAAACTTAGAGTTCTGTGTGAACCCGGTAGATGAGTAGTAGAGTAAACACAACTTTGAGTGCTGTGTGAACCCGGTAGATGAGTAGTAGAGTAAACACAACTTTGAGTGCTGTGTGAACCCGGTAGATGAGTAGTAGAGTAAACAAAACTTAGAGTGCTATGTGAACCCGGTAGATGAGTGTAGTAGAGTAAACAAAACTTAGAGTGCTGTGTGAACCCGGTAGATGAGTAGTAGAGTAAACAAAACTTAGAGTGCTGTGTGAACCCGGTAGATGTGTAGTAGAGTAAACAAAACTTAGAGTGCTGTGTGAACCCGGTAGCTGAGTAGTAGAGTAAACAAAACTTAGAGTGCTGTGTGAACCCGGTAGATGAGTAGTAGAGTAAACAAAACTTAGAGTGCTGTGTGAACCCGGTAGAGGAGTAGTAGAGTAAACAAAACTTAGAGTGCTGTGTGAACCCGGTAGATGAGTAGTAGAGTAAACAAAACTTAGAGTTCTGTGTGAACCCGGTAGATGAGTAGTAGAGAAAACAAAACTGTGAGTGCTGTGTGAACCCGGTAGATGAGTAGTAGAGTAAACAAAACTTAGAGTGCTGTGTGAACCCGGTAGATGAGTAGTAGAATAAACAAAACTTTGAGTGCTGTGTGAACCCGGTAGATGAGTAGTAGAGTAAACAAAACTTAGAGTGCTGTGTGAACCCGGTAGATGAGTAGTAGAGTAAACAAAACGCTATGTGAACCCGGTAGATGAGTAGTAGAGTAAACAAAACTTAGAGTGCTGTGTGAACCCGGTAGATGAGTAGTAGAGTAAACAAAACTTAGAGTTCTGTGTGAACCCGGTAGCTGAGTAGTACAGTAAACAAAACTTAGAGTGCTGTGTGAACCCGGTAGATGAGTAGTAGAGCAAACAAAACTTTGAGTGCTGTGTGAACCCGGTAGATGAATAGTAAAGTAAACAAAACTTAGAGTGCTGTGTGAACCCGGTAGATGAGTAGTAGAGTAAACAAAACTTAGAGTGCTATGTGAACCCGGTAGATGAGTAGTAGAGTAAACAAAACGCTATGTGAACCTGGTAGATGAGTAGTAGAGTAAACAAAACTTAGAGTGGTGTGTGAACCCGGTAGATGAGTAGTAGAGTAAACAAAACTTAGAGTGCTGTGTGAACCCGGTAGATGAGTAGTAGAGCAAACAAAACTTTGAGTGCTGTGTGAACCCGGTAGATGAATAGTAAAGTAAACAAAACTTAGAGTGCTGTGTGAACCCGGTAGATGAGTAGTAGAGTAAACAAAACTTAGAGTGCTGTGTGAACCCGGTAGATGAGTAGAAGAGTAAACAAAACTTAGAGTGCTATGTGAACCCGGTAGATGAGTAGTAGAGTAAACAAAACGCTATGTGAACCTGGTAGATGAGTAGTAGAGTAAACAAAGCTTAGAGTGCTGTGTGAACCCGGTAGATGAGTAGTAGAGTAAACAAAACTTAGAGTGCTGTGTGAACCCGGTAGATGAGTAGTAGAGTAAACAAAACTTTGAGTGCTATGTGAACCCGGTAGATGAGTAGTAGAGTAAACAAAACTTAGAGTGGTGTGTGATCCCGGTAGATGAGTAGTAGAGTAAACAAAACTTTGAGTGCTATGTGAACCCGGTAGATGAGTAGTAGAGTAAACAAAACTTAGAGTGGTGTGTGAACCCGGTAGATGAGTAGTAGAGTAAACAAAACTTTGAGTGCTGTGTGAACCCGGTAGATGAGTAGTAGAGTAAACAAAACTTAGAGTGGTGTATGAACCCGGTAGATGAGTAGTAGAGTAAACAAAACTTTGAGTGCTGTATGAACCCAGTAGATGAGTAGTAGAGTAAACAAAACTTAGAGTGCTGTGTGAACCCGGTAGAGGAGTAGTAGAGTAAACAAAACTTTGAGTGCTGTGTGAACCCGGTAGATGAGTAGTAGAGTAAACAAAACTCTAGAGTGGTGTGTGAACCCGGTAGCTGAGTAGTAGAGTAAACAAAACGTAGAGTGCTGTGTGAACCCGGTAGCTGAGTAGTAGAGTAAACAAAACTTAGAGTGGTGTGTGAACCCGGTAGCTGAGTAGTAGAGTAAACAAAACTTAGAGTGGTGTGTGAACCCAGTAGCTGAGTAGTAGAGTAAACAAAACGTAGAGTGCTGTGTGAACCCGGTAGCTGAGTAGTAGAGTAAACAAAACGTAGAGTGCTGTGTGAACCCGGTAGATGAGTAGTAGAGTAAACAAAACTTTGAGTGCTGTGTGAACCCGGTAGCCGAGTAGTAGAGTAAACAAAACGTAGAGTGCTGTGTGAACCCGGTAGCTGAGTAGTAGAGTAAACAAAACGTAGAGTGCTGTGTGAACCCGGTAGATGAGTAGTAGAGTAAACAAAACTTAGAGTGCTGTGTGAACCCGGTAGATGAGTAGTAGAGTAAACAAAATTTAGAGTGCTGTGTGAACCCGGTAGATGAGTAGTAGAGTAAACAAAACTTAGAGTTCTGTGTGAACCCGGTAGATGAGTAGTAGAGTAAACAAAACTTTGAGTGCTGTGTGAACCCGGTAGCTGAGTAGTAGAGTAAACAAAACTTAGAGTGCTGTGTGAACCTGGTAGATGAGTAGTAGAGTAAACAAAACTTAGAGTGCTGTGTGAACCCGGTAGAGGAGTAGTAGAGTAAACAAAACTTAGAGTGCTGTGTGAACCCGGTAGATGAGTAGTAGAGTGCTGTGTGAACCTGGTAGCTGAGTAGTAGAGTAAACAAAACTTTGAGTGCTGTGTGAACCCGGTAGATGAGTAGTAGAGTAAACAAAACTTAGAGTTCTGTGTGAACCCGGTAGATGAGTAGTAGAGTAAACAAAACTAAGAGTGCTGTGTGAACCCGGTAGCTGAGTAGTAGAGTAAACAAAACTTAGAGTGCTGTGTGAACCTGGTAGATGAGTAGTAGAGTAAACAAAACTAAGAGTGCTGTGTGAACCCGGTAGAGGAGTAGTAGAGTAAACAAAACTTAGAGTGCTGTATGAACCCGGTAGATGAGTAGTAGAGTGCTGTGTGAACCTGGTAGCTGAGTAGTAGAGTAAACAAAACTTTGAGTGCTGTGTGAACCCGGTAGATGAGTAGTAGAGTAAACAAAACGTAGGCTGTGTGAACCCGGTAGAGGAGTAGTAGAGTAAACAAAACTTAGAGTGCTGTGTGAACCCGGTAGATGAGTAGTAGAGTAAACAAAACTTAGAGTGCTGTGTGAACCCGGTAGATGAGTAGTAGTGTAAACAAAACTTTGAGTGCTGTGTGAACCCGGTAGTAGTAGAGTAAACAAAACGTAGGCTGTGTGAACCCGGTAGAGGAGTAGTAGAGTAAACAAAACTTAGAGTGCTGTGTGAACCCGGTAGATGAGTAGTAGAGTAAACAAAACTTAGAGTGCTGTGTGAACCCGGTAGATGAGTAGTAGAGTAAACAAAACGTAGGCTGTGTGAACCCGGTAGAGGAGTAGTAGAGTAAACAAAACTTAGAGTGCTGTGTGAACCCGGTAGATGAGTAGTAGAGTAAACAAAACTTAGAGTGCTGTGTGAACCTGGTAGATGAGTAGTAGAGTAAACAAAACTTAGAGTGCTGTGTGAACCTGGTAGAGGAGTAGTAGAGTAAACAAAACTTAGAGTGCTGTGTGAACCCGGTAGATGAGTAGTAGAGTAAACAAAACTTAGAGTGCTGTGTGAACCCGGTAGATGAGTAGTAGAGTAAACAAAACTTAGAGTGCTGTGTGAACCCGGTAGATGAGTAGTAGTGTAAACAAAACTTTGAGTGCTGTGTGAACCCGGTAGATGAGTAGTAGAGTAAACAAAACGTAGGCTGTGTGAACCCGGTAGATGAGTAGTAGAGTAAACAAAACTTAGAGTGATGTGTGAACCCGGTAGATGAGTAGTAGAGTAAACAAAACTTAGAGTTCTGTGTGAACCCGGTAGATGAGTAGTAGAGTAAACAAAACTTTGAGTGCTGTGTGAACCCGGTAGCTGAGTAGTAGAGTAAACAAAACTTAGAGTGCTGTGTAAACCTGGTAGATGAGTAGTAGAGTAAACAAAACTTAGAGTGCTGTGTGAACCCGGTAGAGGAGTAGTAGAGTAAACAAAACTTAGAGTGCTGTGTGAACCCGGTAGATGAGTAGTAGAGTGCTGTGTGAACCTGGTAGCTGAGTAGTAGAGTAAACAAAACTTTGAGTTCTGTGTGAACCCGGTAGATGAGTAGTAGAGTAAACAAAACGTAGGCTGTGTGAACCCGGTAGAGGAGTAGTAGAGTAAACAAAACTTAGAGTGCTGTGTGAACCCGGTAGATGAGTAGTAGAGTAAACAAAACTTAGAGTGCTGTGTGAACCCGGTAGATGAGTAGTAGTGTAAACAAAACTTTGAGTGCTGTGTGAACCCGGTAGATGAGTAGTAGAGTAAACAAAACGTAGGCTGTGTGAACCCGGTAGAGGAGTAGTAGAGTAAACAAAACTTAGAGTGCTGTGTGAACCCGGTAGATGAGTAGTAGAGTAAACAAAACGTAGGCTGTGTGAACCCGGTAGAGGAGTAGTAGAGTAAACACAACTTAGAGTGCTGTGTGAACCCGGTAGATGAGTAGTAGAGTAAACAAAACTTAGAGTGCTGTGTGAACCCGGTAGATGAGTAGTAGAGTAAACAAAACTTAGAGTGCTGTGTGAACCCGGTAGAGGAGTAGTAGAGTAAACAAAACTTAGAGTGCTGTGTGAACCCGGTAGATGAGTAGTAGAGTAAACAAAACTTAGAGTGCTGTGTGAACCCGGTAGATGATTAGTAGAGTAAACAAAACTTAGAGTGCTGTGTGAACCCGGTAGATGAGTAGTAGTGTAAACAAAACTTTGAGTGCTGTGTGAACCCGGTAGATGAGTAGTAGAGTAAACAAAACGTAGGCTGTGTGAACCCAGTAGATGAGTAGTAGAGTAAACAAAACTTAGAGTGCTGTGTGAACCCGGTAGATGAGTAGTAGAGTAAACAAAACTTAGAGTGCTGTGTGAACCCGGTAGATGAGTAGTAGAGTAAACAAAACTTAGAGTGCTGTGTGAACCCGGTAGATGAGTAGTAGAGTAAACAAAACGTAGGCTGTGTGAACCCGGTAGCTGAGTAGTAGAGTAAACAAAACTTAGAGTGCTGTGTGAACCCGGTAGATGAGTAGTAGAGTAAACAAAACTTAGAGTGCTGTGTGAACCCGGTAGATGAGTAGTAGAGTAAACAAAACTTAGAGTGCTGTGTGAATCCGGTAGATGAGTAGTAGAGTAAACAAAACTTAGAGTTCTGTGTGAACCCGGTAGATGAGTAGTAGAGTAAACACAACTCTGAGTGCTGTGTGAACCCGGTAGATGAGTAGTAGAGTAAACACAACTTTGAGTGCTGTGTGAACCCGGTAGATGAGTAGTAGAGTAAACAAAACTTAGAGTGCTATGTGAACCCAGTAGATGAGTAGTAGAGTAAACAAAACTTAGAGTGCTGTGTGAACCCGGTAGATGAGTAGTAGAGTAAACAAAACTTAGAGTGCTGTGTGAACCTGGTAGATGAGTAGTAGAGTAAACAAAACTTTGAGTGCTGTGTGAACCCGGTAGATGAGTAGTAGAGTAAACAAAACTTTGAGTGCTGTGTGAACCCGGTAGATGAGTAGTAGAGTAAACAAAACTTAGAGTGCTGTGTGAACCCGGTAGATGAGTAGTAGAGTAAACAAAACTTTGAGTGCTGTGTGAACCCGGTAGATGAGTACTAGAGTGCTGTGTGAACCTGGTAGCTGAGTAGTAGAGTAAACAAAACTTTGAGTTCTGTGTGAACCCGGTAGATGAGTAGTAGAGTAAACAAAACGTAGGCTGTGTGAACCCGGTAGAGGAGTAGTAGAGTAAACAAAACTTAGAGTGCTGTGTGAACCCGGTAGATGAGTAGTAGAGTAAACAAAACTTAGAGTGCTGTGTGAACCCGGTAGATGAGTAGTAGTGTAAACAAAACTTTGAGTGCTGTGTGAACCCGGTAGATGAGTAGTAGAGTAAACAAAACGTAGGCTGTGTGAACCCGGTAGAGGAGTAGTAGAGTAAACAAAACTTAGAGTGCTGTGTGAACCCGGTAGATGAGTAGTAGAGTAAACAAAACTTAGAGTGCTGTGTGAACCCGGTAGATGAGTAGTAGAGTAAACAAAACTTAGAGTGCTGTGTGAACCCGGTAGATGAGTAGTAGAGTAAACAAAACGTAGGCTGTGTGAACCCGGTAGAGGAGTAGTAGAGTAAACAAAACTTAGAGTGCTGTGTGAACCCGGTAGATGAGTAGTAGAGTAAACAAAACTTAGAGTGCTGTGTGAACCCGGTAGATGAGTAGTAGAGTAAACAAAACTTAGAGTGCTGTGTGAACCCGGTAGAGGAGTAGTAGAGTAAACAAAACTTAGAGTGCTGTGTGAACCCGGTAGATGAGTAGTAGAGTAAACAAAACTTAGAGTGCTGTGTGAACCCGGTAGATGAGTAGTAGAGTAAACAAAACTTAGAGTGCTGTGTGAACCCGGTAGATGAGTAGTAGTGTAAACAAAACTTTGAGTGCTGTGTGAACCCGGTAGATGAGTAGTAGAGTAAACAAAACGTAGGCTGTGTGAACCCGGTAGATGAGTAGTAGAGTAAACAAAACTTAGAGTGATGTGTGAACCCGGTAGATGAGTAGTAGAGTAAACAAAACTTAGAGTTCTGTGTGAACCCGGTAGATGAGTAGTAGAGTAAACAAAACTTTGAGTGCTGTGTGAACCCGGTAGCTGAGTAGTAGAGTAAACAAAACTTAGAGTGCTGTGTGAACCTGGTAGATGAGTAGTAGAGTAAACAAAACTTAGAGTGCTGTGTGAACCCGGTAGAGGAGTAGTAGAGTAAACAAAACTTAGAGTGCTGTGTGAACCCGGTAGATGAGTAGTAGAGTGCTGTGTGAACCTGGTAGCTGAGTAGTAGAGTAAACAAAACTTTGAGTTCTGTGTGAACCCGGTAGATGAGTAGTAGAGTAAACAAAACGTAGGCTGTGTGAACCCGGTAGAGGAGTAGTAGAGTAAACAAAACTTAGAGTGCTGTGTGAACCCGGTAGATGAGTAGTAGAGTAAACAAAACTTAGAGTGCTGTGTGAACCCGGTAGATGAGTAGTAGTGTAAACAAAACTTTGAGTGCTGTGTGAACCCGGTAGATGAGTAGTAGAGTAAACAAAACGTAGGCTGTGTGAACCCGGTAGAGGAGTAGTAGAGTAAACAAAACTTAGAGTGCTGTGTGAACCCGGTAGATGAGTAGTAGAGTAAACAAAACTTAGAGTGCTGTGTGAACCCGGTAGATGAGTAGTAGAGTAAACAAAACTTAGAGTGCTGTGTGAACCCGGTAGATGAGTAGTAGAGTAAACAAAACGTAGGCTGTGTGAACCCGGTAGAGGAGTAGTAGAGTAAACACAACTTAGAGTGCTGTGTGAACCCGGTAGATGAGTAGTAGAGTAAACAAAACTTAGAGTGCTGTGTGAACCCGGTAGATGAGGAGTAGAGTAAACAAAACTTAGAGTGCTGTGTGAACCCGGTAGAGGAGTAGTAGAGTAAACAAAACTTAGAGTGCTGTGTGAACCCGGTAGATGAGTAGTAGAGTAAACAAAACGTAGGCTGTGTGAACCCGGTAGATGAGTAGTAGAGTAAACAAAACTTAGAGTGCTGTGTGAATCCGGTAGATGAGTAGTAGAGTAAACAAAACTTAGAGTGCTGTGTGAACCCGGTAGATGAGTAGTAGAGTAAACAAAACTTAGAGTGCTGTGTGAACCCGGTAGATGAGTAGTAGAGTAAACAAAACGTAGGCTGTGTGAACCCGGTAGCTGAGTAGTAGAGTAAACAAAACTTAGAGTGCTGTGTGAACCCGGTAGATGAGTAGTAGAGTAAACAAAACTTAGAGTGCTGTGTGAACCCGGTAGATGAGTAGTAGAGTAAACAAAACTTAGAGTGCTGTGTGAACCCGGTAGATGAGTAGTAGAGTAAACAAAACTTAGAGTTCTGTGTGAACCCGGTAGATGAGTAGTAGAGTAAACACAACTTTGAGTGCTGTGTGAACCCGGTAGATGAGTAGTAGAGTAAACACAACTTTGAGTGCTGTGTGAACCCGGTAGATGAGTAGTAGAGTAAACAAAACGTAGGCTGTGTGAACCCGGTAGATGAGTAGTAGAGTAAACAAAACTTAGAGTGATGTGTGAACCCGGTAGATGAGTAGTAGAGTAAACAAAACTTAGAGTTCTGTGTGAACCTGGTAGATGAGTAGTAGAGTAAACAAAACTTTGAGTGCTGTGTGAACCCGGTAGCTGAGTAGTAGAGTAAACAAAACTTAGAGTGCTGTGTAAACCTGGTAGATGAGTAGTAGAGTAAACAAAACTTAGAGTGCTGTGTGAACCCGGTAGAGGAGTAGTAGAGTAAACAAAACTTAGAGTGCTGTGTGAACCCGGTAGATGAGTAGTAGAGTGCTGTGTGAACCTGGTAGCTGAGTAGTAGAGTAAACAAAACTTTGAGTTCTGTGTGAACCCGGTAGATGAGTAGTAGAGTAAACAAAACGTAGGCTGTGTGAACCCGGTAGAGGAGTAGTAGAGTAAACAAAACTTAGAGTGCTGTGTGAACCCGGTAGATGAGTAGTAGAGTAAACAAAACTTAGAGTGCTGTGTGAACCCGGTAGATGAGTAGTAGTGTAAACAAAACTTTGAGTGCTGTGTGAACCCGGTAGATGAGTAGTAGAGTAAACAAAACGTAGGCTGTGTGAACCCGGTAGAGGAGTAGTAGAGTAAACAAAACTTAGAGTGCTGTGTGAACCCGGTAGATGAGTAGTAGAGTAAACAAAACTTAGAGTGCTGTGTGAACCCGGTAGATGAGTAGTAGAGTAAACAAAACTTAGAGTGCTGTGTGAACCCAGTAGATGAGTAGTAGAGTAAACAAAACGTAGGCTGTGTGAACCCGGTAGAGGAGTAGTAGAGTAAACACAACTTAGAGTGCTGTGTGAACCCGGTAGATGAGTAGTAGAGTAAACAAAACTTAGAGTGCTGTGTGAACCCGGTAGATGAGTAGTAGAGTAAACAAAACTTAGAGTGCTGTGTGAACCCGGTAGAGGAGTAGTAGAGTAAACAAAACTTAGAGTGCTGTGTGAACCCGGTAGATGAGTAGTAGAGTAAACAAAACTTAGAGTGCTGTGTGAACCCGGTAGATGATTAGTAGAGTAAACAAAACTTAGAGTGCTGTGTGAACCCGGTAGATGAGTAGTAGTGTAAACAAAACTTTGAGTGCTGTGTGAACCCGGTAGATGAGTAGTAGAGTAAACAAAACGTAGGCTGTGTGAACCCAGTAGATGAGTAGTAGAGTAAACAAAACTTAGAGTGCTGTGTGAACCCGGTAGATGAGTAGTAGAGTAAACAAAACTTAGAGTGCTGTGTGAACCCGGTAGATGAGTAGTAGAGTAAACAAAACTTAGAGTGCTGTGTGAACCCGGTAGATGAGTAGTAGAGTAAACAAAACGTAGGCTGTGTGAACCCGGTAGCTGAGTAGTAGAGTAAACAAAACTTAGAGTGCTGTGTGAACCCGGTAGATGAGTAGTAGAGTAAACAAAACTTAGAGTGCTGTGTGAACCCGGTAGATGAGTAGTAGAGTAAACAAAACTTAGAGTGCTGTGTGAATCCGGTAGATGAGTAGTAGAGTAAACAAAACTTAGAGTTCTGTGTGAACCCGGTAGATGAGTAGTAGAGTAAACACAACTCTGAGTGCTGTGTGAACCCGGTAGATGAGTAGTAGAGTAAACACAACTTTGAGTGCTGTGTGAACCCGGTAGATGAGTAGTAGAGTAAACAAAACTTAGAGTGCTATGTGAACCCGGTAGATGAGTAGTAGAGTAAACAAAACTTAGAGTGCTGTGTGAACCCGGTAGATGAGTAGTAGAGTAAACAAAACTTAGAGTGCTGTGTGAACCTGGTAGATGAGTAGTAGAGTAAACAAAACTTTGAGTGCTGTGTGAACCCGGTAGATGAGTAGTAGAGTAAACAAAACTTTGAGTGCTGTGTGAACCCGGTAGATGAGTAGTAGAGTAAACAAAACTTAGAGTGCTGTGTGAACCCGGTAGATGAGTAGTAGAGTAAACAAAACTTTGAGTTCTGTGTGAACCCGGTAGATGAGTAGTAGAGTAAACAAAACGTAGGCTGTGTGAACCCGGTAGAGGAGTAGTAGAGTAAACAAAACTTAGAGTGCTGTGTGAACCCGGTAGATGAGTAGTAGAGTAAACAAAACTTAGAGTGCTGTGTGAACCCGGTAGATGAGTAGTAGTGTAAACAAAACTTTGAGTGCTGTGTGAACCCGGTAGATGAGTAGTAGAGTAAACAAAACGTAGGCTGTGTGAACCCGGTAGAGGAGTAGTAGAGTAAACAAAACTTAGAGTGCTGTGTGAACCCGGTAGATGAGTAGTAGAGTAAACAAAACTTAGAGTGCTGTGTGAACCCGGTAGATGAGTAGTAGAGTAAACAAAACTTAGAGTGCTGTGTGAACCCGGTAGATGAGTAGTAGAGTAAACAAAACGTAGGCTGTGTGAACCCGGTAGAGGAGTAGTAGAGTAAACAAAACTTAGAGTGCTGTGTGAACCCGGTAGATGAGTAGTAGAGTAAACAAAACTTAGAGTGCTGTGTGAACCCGGTAGATGAGTAGTAGAGTAAACAAAACTTAGAGTGCTGTGTGAACCCGGTAGAGGAGTAGTAGAGTAAACAAAACTTAGAGTGCTGTGTGAACCCGGTAGATGAGTAGTAGAGTAAACAAAACTTAGAGTGCTGTGTGAACCCGGTAGATGAGTAGTAGAGTAAACAAAACTTAGAGTGCTGTGTGAACCCGGTAGATGAGTAGTAGTGTAAACAAAACTTTGAGTGCTGTGTGAACCCGGTAGATGAGTAGTAGAGTAAACAAAACGTAGGCTGTGTGAACC
Organism: Nemertoderma westbladi; assembly: GCA_032718475.1. Lineage (NCBI taxonomy): Eukaryota > Metazoa > Xenacoelomorpha > Nemertodermatida > Nemertodermatidae > Nemertoderma > Nemertoderma westbladi. The sequence continues at coordinate 52,315 of JAUCBJ010001183.1, forward strand.
CGGTAGATGAGTAGTAGAGTAAACAAAACTTAGAGTGATGTGTGAACCCGGTAGATGAGTAGTAGAGTAAACAAAACTTAGAGTTCTGTGTGAACCCGGTAGATGAGTAGTAGAGTAAACAAAACTTTGAGTGCTGTGTGAACCCGGTAGCTGAGTAGTAGAGTAAACAAAACTTAGAGTGCTGTGTGAACCTGGTAGATGAGTAGTAGAGTAAACAAAACTTAGAGTGCTGTGTGAACCCGGTAGAGGAGTAGTAGAGTAAACAAAACTTAGAGTGCTGTGTGAACCCGGTAGATGAGTAGTAGAGTGCTGTGTGAACCTGGTAGCTGAGTAGTAGAGTAAACAAAACTTTGAGTTCTGTGTGAACCCGGTAGATGAGTAGTAGAGTAAACAAAACGTAGGCTGTGTGAACCCGGTAGAGGAGTAGTAGAGTAAACAAAACTTAGAGTGCTGTGTGAACCCGGTAGATGAGTAGTAGAGTAAACAAAACTTAGAGTGCTGTGTGAACCCGGTAGATGAGTAGTAGTGTAAACAAAACTTTGAGTGCTGTGTGAACCCGGTAGATGAGTAGTAGAGTAAACAAAACGTAGGCTGTGTGAACCCGGTAGAGGAGTAGTAGAGTAAACAAAACTTAGAGTGCTGTGTGAACCCGGTAGATGAGTAGTAGAGTAAACAAAACTTAGAGTGCTGTGTGAACCCGGTAGATGAGTAGTAGAGTAAACAAAACTTAGAGTGCTGTGTGAACCCGGTAGATGAGTAGTAGAGTAAACAAAACGTAGGCTGTGTGAACCCGGTAGAGGAGTAGTAGAGTAAACACAACTTAGAGTGCTGTGTGAACCCGGTAGATGAGTAGTAGAGTAAACAAAACTTAGAGTGCTGTGTGAACCCGGTAGATGAGTAGTAGAGTAAACAAAACTTAGAGTGCTGTGTGAACCCGGTAGAGGAGTAGTAGAGTAAACAAAACTTAGAGTGCTGTGTGAACCCGGTAGATGAGTAGTAGAGTAAACAAAACGTAGGCTGTGTGAACCCGGTAGATGAGTAGTAGAGTAAACAAAACTTAGAGTGCTGTGTGAACCCGGTAGATGAGTAGTAGAGTAAACAAAACTTAGAGTGCTGTGTGAACCCGGTAGATGAGTAGTAGAGTAAACAAAACTTAGAGTGCTGTGTGAACCCGGTAGATGAGTAGTAGAGTAAACAAAACGTAGGCTGTGTGAACCCGGTAGCTGAGTAGTAGAGTAAACAAAACTTAGAGTGCTGTGTGAACCCGGTAGATGAGTAGTAGAGTAAACAAAACTTAGAGTGCTGTGTGAACCCGGTAGATGAGTAGTAGAGTAAACAAAACTTAGAGTGCTGTGTGAACCCGGTAGATGAGTAGTAGAGTAAACAAAACTTAGAGTTCTGTGTGAACCCGGTAGATGAGTAGTAGAGTAAACACAACTTTGAGTGCTGTGTGAACCCGGTAGATGAGTAGTAGAGTAAACACAACTTTGAGTGCTGTGTGAACCCGGTAGATGAGTAGTAGAGTAAACAAAACTTAGAGTGCTATGTGAACCCGGTAGATGAGTAGTAGAGTAAACAAAACTTAGAGTGCTGTGTGAACCCGGTAGATGAGTAGTAGAGTAAACAAAACTTAGAGTGCTGTGTGAACCCGGTAGATGAGTAGTAGAGTAAACAAAACTTAGAGTGCTGTGTGAACCCGGTAGATGAGTAGTAGAGTAAACAAAACGTAGGCTGTGTGAACCCGGTAGCTGAGTAGTAGAGTAAACAAAACTTAGAGTGCTGTGTGAACCCGGTAGATGAGTAGTAGAGTAAACAAAACTTAGAGTGCTGTGTGAACCCGGTAGAGGAGTAGTAGAGTAAACAAAACTTAGAGTGCTGTGTGAACCCGGTAGATGAGTAGTAGAGTAAACAAAACTTAGAGTTCTGTGTGAACCCGGTAGATGAGTAGTAGAGTAAACAAAACTGTGAGTGCTGTGTGAACCCGGTAGATGAGTAGTAGAGTAAACAAAACTTAGAGTGCTGTGTGAACCCGGTAGATGAGTAGTAGAATAAACAAAACTTTGAGTGCTGTGTGAACCCGGTAGATGAGTAGTAGAGTAAACAAAACTTAGAGTGCTGTGTGAACCCGGTAGATGAGTAGTAGAGTAAACAAAACGCTATGTGAACCCGGTAGATGAGTAGTAGAGTAAACAAAACTTAGAGTGCTGTGTGAACCCGGTAGATGAGTAGTAGAGTAAACAAAACTTAGAGTTCTGTGTGAACCCGGTAGCTGAGTAGTACAGTAAACAAAACTTAGAGTGCTGTGTGAACCCGGTAGATGAGTAGTAGAGCAAACAAAACTTTGAGTGCTGTGTGAACCCGGTAGATGAATAGTAAAGTAAACAAAACTTAGAGTGCTGTGTGAACCCGGTAGATGAGTAGTAGAGTAAACAAAACTTAGAGTGCTATGTGAACCCGGTAGATGAGTAGTAGAGTAAACAAAACGCTATGTGAACCTGGTAGATGAGTAGTAGAGTAAACAAAACTTAGAGTGGTGTGTGAACCCGGTAGATGAGTAGTAGAGTAAACAAAACTTAGAGTGCTGTGTGAACCCGGTAGATGAGTAGTAGAGCAAACAAAACTTTGAGTGCTGTGTGAACCCGGTAGATGAATAGTAAAGTAAACAAAACTTAGAGTGCTGTGTGAACCCGGTAGATGAGTAGTAGAGTAAACAAAACTTAGAGTGCTGTGTGAACCCGGTAGATGAGTAGTAGAGTAAACAAAACTTAGAGTGCTATGTGAACCCGGTAGATGAGTAGTAGAGTAAACAAAACGCTATGTGAACCTGGTAGATGAGTAGTAGAGTAAACAAAGCTTAGAGTGCTGTGTGAACCCGGTAGATGAGTAGTAGAGTAAACAAAACTTAGAGTGCTGTGTGAACCCGGTAGATGAGTAGTAGAGTAAACAAAACTTTGAGTGCTATGTGAACCCGGTAGATGAGTAGTAGAGTAAACAAAACTTAGAGTGGTGTGTGAACCCGGTAGATGAGTAGTAGAGTAAACAAAACTTTGAGTGCTATGTGAACCCGGTAGATGAGTAGTAGAGTAAACAAAACTTAGAGTGGTGTGTGAACCCGGTAGATGAGTAGTAGAGTAAACAAAACTTTGAGTGCTGTGTGAACCCGGTAGATGAGTAGTAGAGTAAACAAAACTTAGAGTGGTGTGTGAACCCGGTAGATGAGTAGTAGAGTAAACAAAACTTTGAGTGCTGTGTGAACCCAGTAGATGAGTAGTAGAGTAAACAAAACTTAGAGTGCTGTGTGAACCCGGTAGAGGAGTAGTAGAGTAAACAAAACTTTGAGTGCTGTGTGAACCCGGTAGATGAGTAGTAGAGTAAACAAAACTCTAGAGTGGTGTGTGAACCCGGTAGCTGAGTAGTAGAGTAAACAAAACGTAGAGTGCTGTGTGAACCCGGTAGCTGAGTAGTAGAGTAAACAAAACTTAGAGTGGTGTGTGAACCCGGTAGCTGAGTAGTAGAGTAAACAAAACTTAGAGTGGTGTGTGAACCCAGTAGCTGAGTAGTAGAGTAAACAAAACGTAGAGTGCTGTGTGAACCCGGTAGCTGAGTAGTAGAGTAAACAAAACGTAGAGTGCTGTGTGAACCCGGTAGATGAGTAGTAGAGTAAACAAAACTTTGAGTGCTGTGTGAACCCGGTAGCTGAGTAGTAGAGTAAACAAAACGTAGAGTGCTGTGTGAACCCGGTAGCTGAGTAGTAGAGTAAACAAAACGTAGAGTGCTGTGTGAACCCGGTAGATGAGTAGTAGAGTAAACAAAACTTAGAGTGCTGTGTGAACCCGGTAGATGAGTAGTAGAGTAAACAAAACTTAGAGTGCTGTGTGAACCCGGTAGATGAGTAGTAGAGTAAACAAAACTTAGAGTTCTGTGTGAACCCGGTAGATGAGTAGTAGAGTAAACAAAACTTTGAGTGCTGTGTGAACCCGGTAGCTGAGTAGTAGAGTAAACAAAACTTAGAGTGCTGTGTGAACCTGGTAGATGAGTAGTAGAGTAAACAAAACTTAGAGTGCTGTGTGAACCCGGTAGAGGAGTAGTAGAGTAAACAAAACTTAGAGTGCTGTGTGAACCCGGTAGATGAGTAGTAGAGTGCTGTGTGAACCTGGTAGCTGAGTAGTAGAGTAAACAAAACTTTGAGTGCTGTGTGAACCCGGTAGATGAGTAGTAGAGTAAACAAAACTTAGAGTTCTGTGTGAACCCGGTAGATGAGTAGTAGAGTAAACAAAACTTTGAGTGCTGTGTGAACCCGGTAGCTGAGTAGTAGAGTAAACAAAACTTAGAGTGCTGTGTGAACCTGGTAGATGAGTAGTAGAGTAAACAAAACTAAGAGTGCTGTGTGAACCCGGTAGAGGAGTAGTAGAGTAAACAAAACTTAGAGTGCTGTGTGAACCCGGTAGATGAGTAGTAGAGTGCTGTGTGAACCTGGTAGCTGAGTAGTAGAGTAAACAAAACTTTGAGTGCTGTGTGAACCCGGTAGATGAGTAGTAGAGTAAACAAAACGTAGGCTGTGTGAACCCGGTAGAGGAGTAGTAGAGTAAACAAAACTTAGAGTGCTGTGTGAACCCGGTAGATGAGTAGTAGAGTAAACAAAACTTAGAGTGCTGTGTGAACCCGGTAGATGAGTAGTAGTGTAAACAAAACTTTGAGTGCTGTGTGAACCCGGTAGATGAGTAGTAGAGTAAACAAAACGTAGGCTGTGTGAACCCGGTAGAGGAGTAGTAGAGTAAACAAAACTTAGAGTGCTGTGTGAACCCGGTAGATGAGTAGTAGAGTAAACAAAACTTAGAGTGCTGTGTGAACCCGGTAGATGAGTAGTAGAGTAAACAAAACTTAGAGTGCTGTGTGAACCCGGTAGATGAGTAGTAGAGTAAACAAAACGTAGGCTGTGTGAACCCGGTAGAGGAGTAGTAGAGTAAACAAAACTTAGAGTGCTGTGTGAACCCGGTAGATGAGTAGTAGAGTAAACAAAACTTAGAGTGCTGTGTGAACCCGGTAGATGAGTAGTAGAGTAAACAAAACTTAGAGTGCTGTGTGAACCCGGTAGAGGAGTAGTAGAGTAAACAAAACTTAGAGTGCTGTGTGAACCCGGTAGATGAGTAGTAGAGTAAACAAAACTTAGAGTGCTGTGTGAACCCGGTAGATGAGTAGTAGAGTAAACAAAACTTAGAGTGCTGTGTGAACCCGGTAGATGAGTAGTAGTGTAAACAAAACTTTGAGTGCTGTGTGAACCCGGTAGATGAGTAGTAGAGTAAACAAAACGTAGGCTGTGTGAACCCGGTAGATGAGTAGTAGAGTAAACAAAACTTAGAGTGATGTGTGAACCCGGTAGATGAGTAGTAGAGTAAACAAAACTTAGAGTTCTGTGTGAACCCGGTAGATGAGTAGTAGAGTAAACAAAACTTTGAGTGCTGTGTGAACCCGGTAGCTGAGTAGTAGAGTAAACAAAACTTAGAGTGCTGTGTGAACCTGGTAGATGAGTAGTAGAGTAAACAAAACTTAGAGTGCTGTGTGAACCCGGTAGAGGAGTAGTAGAGTAAACAAAACTTAGAGTGCTGTGTGAACCCGGTAGATGAGTAGTAGAGTGCTGTGTGAACCTGGTAGCTGAGTAGTAGAGTAAACAAAACTTTGAGTTCTGTGTGAACCCGGTAGATGAGTAGTAGAGTAAACAAAACGTAGGCTGTGTGAACCCGGTAGAGGAGTAGTAGAGTAAACAAAACTTAGAGTGCTGTGTGAACCCGGTAGATGAGTAGTAGAGTAAACAAAACTTAGAGTGCTGTGTGAACCCGGTAGATGAGTAGTAGTGTAAACAAAACTTTGAGTGCTGTGTGAACCCGGTAGATGAGTAGTAGAGTAAACAAAACGTAGGCTGTGTGAACCCGGTAGAGGAGTAGTAGAGTAAACAAAACTTAGAGTGCTGTGTGAACCCGGTAGATGAGTAGTAGAGTAAACAAAACTTAGAGTGCTGTGTGAACCCGGTAGATGAGTAGTAGAGTAAACAAAACTTAGAGTGCTGTGTGAACCCGGTAGATGAGTAGTAGAGTAAACAAAACGTAGGCTGTGTGAACCCGGTAGAGGAGTAGTAGAGTAAACACAACTTAGAGTGCTGTGTGAACCCGGTAGATGAGTAGTAGAGTAAACAAAACTTAGAGTGCTGTGTGAACCCGGTAGATGAGTAGTAGAGTAAACAAAACTTAGAGTGCTGTGTGAACCCGGTAGAGGAGTAGTAGAGTAAACAAAACTTAGAGTGCTGTGTGAACCCGGTAGATGAGTAGTAGAGTAAACAAAACTTAGAGTGCTGTGTGAACCCGGTAGATGAGTAGTAGAGTAAACAAAACTTAGAGTGCTGTGTGAACCCGGTAGATGAGTAGTAGTGTAAACAAAACTTTGAGTGCTGTGTGAACCCGGTAGATGAGTAGTAGAGTAAACAAAACGTAGGCTGTGTGAACCCAGTAGATGAGTAGTAGAGTAAACAAAACTTAGAGTGCTGTGTGAACCCGGTAGATGAGTAGTAGAGTAAACAAAACTTAGAGTGCTGTGTGAACCCGGTAGATGAGTAGTAGAGTAAACAAAACTTAGAGTGCTGTGTGAACCCGGTAGATGAGTAGTAGAGTAAACAAAACGTAGGCTGTGTGAACCCGGTAGCTGAGTAGTAGAGTAAACAAAACTTAGAGTGCTGTGTGAACCCGGTAGATGAGTAGTAGAGTAAACAAAACTTAGAGTGCTGTGTGAACCCGGTAGATGAGTAGTAGAGTAAACAAAACTTAGAGTGCTGTGTGAATCCGGTAGATGAGTAGTAGAGTAAACAAAACTTAGAGTTCTGTGTGAACCCGGTAGATGAGTAGTAGAGTAAACACAACTCTGAGTGCTGTGTGAACCCGGTAGATGAGTAGTAGAGTAAACACAACTTTGAGTGCTGTGTGAACCCGGTAGATGAGTAGTAGAGTAAACAAAACTTAGAGTGCTATGTGAACCCGGTAGATGAGTAGTAGAGTAAACAAAACTTAGAGTGCTGTGTGAACCCGGTAGATGAGTAGTAGAGTAAACAAAACTTAGAGTGCTGTGTGAACCTGGTAGATGAGTAGTAGAGTAAACAAAACTTTGAGTGCTGTGTGAACCCGGTAGATGAGTAGTAGAGTAAACAAAACTTTGAGTGCTGTGTGAACCCGGTAGATGAGTAGTAGAGTAAACAAAACTTAGAGTGCTGTGTGAACCCGGTAGATGAGTAGTAGAGTAAACAAAACTTTGAGTGCTGTGTGAACCCGGTAGATGAGTACTAGAGTAAACAAATCTTTGAGTGCTGTGTGAACCCGGTAGATGAGTAGTAGAGTAAACAAAACTTTGAGTGCTATGTGAACCCGGTAGATGAGTAGTAGAGTAAACAAAACTTAGAGTGCTGTGTGAACCCGGTAGATGAGTAGTAGAGTAAACAAAACGCTATGTGAACCTGGTAGATGAGTAGTAGAGTAAACAAAACTTAGAGTGGTGTGTGAACCCGGTAGATGAGTAGTAGAGTAAACAAAACTTAGAGTGCTGTGTGAACCCGGTAGATGAGTAGTAGAGTAAACAAAACTTAGAGTGCTGTGTGAACCCGGTAGATGAGTAGTAGAGTAAACAAAACTTTGAGTGCTGTGTGAACCCGGTAGATGATAGTAGAGTAAACAAAACTTGAGTGCTGTGTGAACCCGGTAGATGAGTAGTAGAGTAAACAAAACTTAGAGTGCTGTGTGAACCCGGTAGATGAGTAGTAGAGTAAACAAAACTTAGAGTGCTGTGTGAACCCGGTAGATGAGTAGTAGTGTAAACAAAACTTTGAGTGCTGTGTGAACCCGGTAGTAGTAGAGTAAACAAAACGTAGGCTGTGTGAACCCGGTAGAGGAGTAGTAGAGTAAACAAAACTTAGAGTGCTGTGTGAACCCGGTAGATGAGTAGTAGAGTAAACAAAACTTAGAGTGCTGTGTGAACCCGGTAGATGAGTAGTAGAGTAAACAAAACTTAGAGTGCTGTGTGAACCCGGTAGATGAGTAGTAGAGTAAACAAAACGTAGGCTGTGTGAACCCGGTAGAGGAGTAGTAGAGTAAACAAAACTTAGAGTGCTGTGTGAACCCGGTAGATGAGTAGTAGAGTAAACAAAACTTAGAGTGCTGTGTGAACCTGGTAGATGAGTAGTAGAGTAAACAAAACTTAGAGTGCTGTGTGAACCCGGTAGAGGAGTAGTAGAGTAAACAAAACTTAGAGTGCTGTGTGAACCCGGTAGATGAGTAGTAGAGTAAACAAAACTTAGAGTGCTGTGTGAACCCGGTAGATGAGTAGTAGAGTAAACAAAACTTAGAGTGCTGTGTGAACCCGGTAGATGAGTAGTAGTGTAAACAAAACTTTGAGTGCTGTGTGAACCCGGTAGATGAGTAGTAGAGTAAACAAAACGTAGGCTGTGTGAACCCGGTAGATGAGTAGTAGAGTAAACAAAACTTAGAGTGATGTGTGAACCCGGTAGATGAGTAGTAGAGTAAACAAAACTTAGAGTTCTGTGTGAACCCGGTAGATGAGTAGTAGAGTAAACAAAACTTTGAGTGCTGTGTGAACCCGGTAGATGAGTAGTAGTGTAAACAAAACTTTGAGTGCTGTGTGAACCCGGTAGTAGTAGAGTAAACAAAACGTAGGCTGTGTGAACCCGGTAGAGGAGTAGTAGAGTAAACAAAACTTAGAGTGCTGTGTGAACCCGGTAGATGAGTAGTAGAGTAAACAAAACTTAGAGTGCTGTGTGAACCCGGTAGATGAGTAGTAGTGTAAACAAAACTTTGAGTGCTGTGTGAACCCGGTAGTAGTAGAGTAAACAAAACGTAGGCTGTGTGAACCCGGTAGAGGAGTAGTAGAGTAAACAAAACTTAGAGTGCTGTGTGAACCCGGTAGATGAGTAGTAGAGTAAACAAAACTTAGAGTGCTGTGTGAACCCGGTAGATGAGTAGTAGAGTAAACAAAACTTAGAGTGCTGTGTGAACCCGGTAGATGAGTAGTAGAGTAAACAAAACGTAGGCTGTGTGAACCCGGTAGAGGAGTAGTAGAGTAAACAAAACTTAGAGTGCTGTGTGAACCCGGTAGATGAGTAGTAGAGTAAACAAAACTTAGAGTGCTGTGTGAACCTGGTAGATGAGTAGTAGAGTAAACAAAACTTAGAGTGCTGTGTGAACCCGGTAGAGGAGTAGTAGAGTAAACAAAACTTAGAGTGCTGTGTGAACCCGGTAGATGAGTAGTAGAGTAAACAAAACTTAGAGTGCTGTGTGAACCCGGTAGATGAGTAGTAGAGTAAACAAAACTTAGAGTGCTGTGTGAACCCGGTAGATGAGTAGTAGTGTAAACAAAACTTTGAGTGCTGTGTGAACCCGGTAGATGAGTAGTAGAGTAAACAAAACGTAGGCTGTGTGAACCCGGTAGATGAGTAGTAGAGTAAACAAAACTTAGAGTGATGTGTGAACCCGGTAGATGAGTAGTAGAGTAAACAAAACTTAGAGTTCTGTGTGAACCCGGTAGATGAGTAGTAGAGTAAACAAAACTTTGAGTGCTGTGTGAACCCGGTAGCTGAGTAGTAGAGTAAACAAAACTTAGAGTGCTGTGTGAACCTGGTAGATGAGTAGTAGAGTAAACAAAACTTAGAGTGCTGTGTGAACCCGGTAGAGGAGTAGTAGAGTAAACAAAACTTAGAGTGCTGTGTGAACCCGGTAGATGAGTAGTAGAGTGCTGTGTGAACCTGGTAGCTGAGTAGTAGAGTAAACAAAACTTTGAGTTCTGTGTGAACCCGGTAGATGAGTAGTAGAGTAAACAAAACGTAGGCTGTGTGAACCCGGTAGAGGAGTAGTAGAGTAAACAAAACTTAGAGTGCTGTGTGAACCCGGTAGATGAGTAGTAGAGTAAACAAAACTTAGAGTGCTGTGTGAACCCGGTAGATGAGTAGTAGTGTAAACAAAACTTTGAGTGCTGTGTGAACCCGGTAGATGAGTAGTAGAGTAAACAAAACGTAGGCTGTGTGAACCCGGTAGAGGAGTAGTAGAGTAAACAAAACTTAGAGTGCTGTGTGAACCCGGTAGATGAGTAGTAGAGTAAACAAAACTTAGAGTGCTGTGTGAACCCGGTAGATGAGTAGTAGAGTAAACAAAACTTAGAGTGCTGTGTGAACCCGGTAGATGAGTAGTAGAGTAAACAAAACGTAGGCTGTGTGAACCCGGTAGAGGAGTAGTAGAGTAAACACAACTTAGAGTGCTGTGTGAACCCGGTAGATGAGTAGTAGAGTAAACAAAACTTAGAGTGCTGTGTGAACCCGGTAGATGAGTAGTAGAGTAAACAAAACTTAGAGTGCTGTGTGAACCCGGTAGAGGAGTAGTAGAGTAAACAAAACTTAGAGTGCTGTGTGAACCCGGTAGATGAGTAGTAGAGTAAACAAAACTTAGAGTGCTGTGTGAACCCGGTAGATGAGTAGTAGAGTAAACAAAACTTAGAGTGCTGTGTGAACCCGGTAGATGAGTAGTAGTGTAAACAAAACTTTGAGTGCTGTGTGAACCCGGTAGATGAGTAGTAGAGTAAACAAAACGTAGGCTGTGTGAACCCAGTAGATGAGTAGTAGAGTAAACAAAACTTAGAGTGCTGTGTGAACCCGGTAGATGAGTAGTAGAGTAAACAAAACTTAGAGTGCTGTGTGAACCCGGTAGATGAGTAGTAGAGTAAACAAAACTTAGAGTGCTGTGTGAACCCGGTAGATGAGTAGTAGAGTAAACAAAACGTAGGCTGTGTGAACCCGGTAGCTGAGTAGTAGAGTAAACAAAACTTAGAGTGCTGTGTGAACCCGGTAGATGAGTAGTAGAGTAAACAAAACTTAGAGTGCTGTGTGAACCCGGTAGATGAGTAGTAGAGTAAACAAAACTTAGAGTGCTGTGTGAATCCGGTAGATGAGTAGTAGAGTAAACAAAACTTAGAGTTCTGTGTGAACCCGGTAGATGAGTAGTAGAGTAAACACAACTCTGAGTGCTGTGTGAACCCGGTAGATGAGTAGTAGAGTAAACACAACTTTGAGTGCTGTGTGAACCCGGTAGATGAGTAGTAGAGTAAACAAAACTTAGAGTGCTATGTGAACCCGGTAGATGAGTAGTAGAGTAAACAAAACTTAGAGTGCTGTGTGAACCCGGTAGATGAGTAGTAGAGTAAACAAAACTTAGAGTGCTGTGTGAACCTGGTAGATGAGTAGTAGAGTAAACAAAACTTTGAGTGCTGTGTGAACCCGGTAGATGAGTAGTAGAGTAAACAAAACTTTGAGTGCTGTGTGAACCCGGTAGATGAGTAGTAGAGTAAACAAAACTTAGAGTGCTGTGTGAACCCGGTAGATGAGTAGTAGAGTAAACAAAACTTTGAGTGCTGTGTGAACCCGGTAGATGAGTACTAGAGTAAACAAATCTTTGAGTGCTGTGTGAACCCGGTAGATGAGTAGTAGAGTAAACAAAACTTTGAGTGCTATGTGAACCCGGTAGATGAGTAGTAGAGTAAACAAAACTTAGAGTGCTGTGTGAACCCGGTAGATGAGTAGTAGAGTAAACAAAACGCTATGTGAACCTGGTAGATGAGTAGTAGAGTAAACAAAACTTAGAGTGGTGTGTGAACCCGGTAGATGAGTAGTAGAGTAAACAAAACTTAGAGTGCTGTGTGAACCCGGTAGATGAGTAGTAGAGCAAACAAAACTTTGAGTGCTGTGTGAACCCGGTAGATGAATAGTAAAGTAAACAAAACTTAGAGTGCTGTGTGAACCCGGTAGATGAGTAGTAGAGTAAACAAAACTTAGAGTGCTGTGTGAACCCGGTAGATGAGTAGTAGAGTAAACAAAACTTAGAGTGCTATGTGAACCCGGTAGATGAGTAGTAGAGTAAAAAAAACGCTATGTGAAACTGGTAGATGAGTAGTAGAGTAAACAAAGCTTAGAGTGCTGTGTGAACCCGGTAGATGAGTAGTAGAGTAAACAAAACTTAGAGTGCTGTGTGAACCCGGTAGATGAGTAGTAGAGTAAACAAAACTTTGAGTGCTGTGTGAACCCGGTAGATGAGTAGTAGAGTAAACAAAACTTAGAGTGGTGTGTGAACCCGGTAGATGAGTAGTAGAGTAAACAAAACTTTGAGTGCTGTGTGAACCCGGTAGATGAGTAGTAGAGTAAACAAAACTTAGAGTGCTGTGTGAACCCGGTAGAGGAGTAGTAGAGTAAACAAAACTTTGAGTGCTGTGTGAACCCGGTAGATGAGTAGTAGAGTAAACAAAACTCTAGAGTGGTGTGTGAACCCGGTAGCTGAGTAGTAGAGTAAACAAAACGTAGAGTGCTGTGTGAACCCGGTAGCTGAGTAGTAGAGTAAACAAAACTTAGAGTGGTGTGTGAACCCGGTAGCTGAGTAGTAGAGTAAACAAAACTTAGAGTGGTGTGTGAACCCGGTAGCTGAGTAGTAGAGTAAACAAAACGTAGAGTGCTGTGTGAACCCGGTAGCTGAGTAGTAGAGTAAACAAAACGTAGAGTGCTGTGTGAACCCGGTAGATGAGTAGTAGAGTAAACAAAACTTTGAGTGCTGTGTGAACCCGGTAGCTGAGTAGTAGAGTAAACAAAACGTAGAGTGCTGTGTGAACCCGGTAGCTGAGTAGTAGAGTAAACAAAACGTAGAGTGCTGTGTGAACCCGGTAGATGAGTAGTAGAGTAAACAAAACGTAGAGTGCTGTGTGAACCCGGTAGATGAGTAGTAGAGTAAACAAAACTTAGAGTGCTGTGTGAACCCGGTAGATGGGTAGTAGAGTAAACAAAACTTAGAGTGCTGTGTGAACCCGGTAGATGAGTAGTAGAGTAAACAAAACTTAGAGTTCTGTGTGAACCCGGTAGATGAGTAGTAGAGTAAACAAAACTTTGAGTGCTGTGTGAACCCGGTAGCTGAGTAGTAGAGTATACAAAACTTAGAGTGCTGTGTGAACCTGGTAGATGAGTAGTAGAGTAAACAAAACTTCGAGTGCTGTGTGAACCCGGTAGAGGAGTAGTAGAGTAAACAAAACTTAGAGTGCTGTGTGAACCCGGTAGATGAGTAGTAGAGTGCTGTGTGAACCTGGTAGCTGAGTAGTAGAGTAAACAAAACTTTGAGTGCTGTGTGAACCCGGTAGATGAGTAGTAGAGTAAACAAAACTTAGAGTGCTGTGTGAACCCGGTAGATGAGTAGTAGAGTAAACAAAACTTAGAGTTCTGTGTGAACCCGGTAGATGAGTAGTAGAGTAAACAAAACTTTGAGTGCTGTGTGAACCCGGTAGCTGAGTAGTAGAGTAAACAAAACTTAGAGTGCTGTGTGAACCTGGTAGATGAGTAGTAGAGTAAACAAAACTTAGAGTGCTGTGTGAACCCGGTAGAGGAGTAGTAGAGTAAACAAAACTTAGAGTGCTGTGTGAACCCGGTAGATGAGTAGTAGAGTGCTGTGTGAACCTGGTAGCTGAGTAGTAGAGTAAACAAAACTTTGAGTGCTGTGTGAACCCGGTAGATGAGTAGTAGAGTAAACAAAACGTAGGCTGTGTGAACCCGGTAGAGGAGTAGTAGAGTAAACAAAACTTAGAGTGCTGTGTGAACCCGGTAGATGAGTAGTAGAGTAAACAAAACTTAGAGTGCTGTGTGAACCCGGTAGATGAGTAGTAGTGTAAACAAAACTTTGAGTGCTGTGTGAACCCGGTAGATGAGTAGTAGAGTAAACAAAACGTAGGCTGTGTGAACCCGGTAGAGGAGTAGTAGAGTAAACAAAACTTAGAGTGCTGTGTGAACCCGGTAGATGGGTAGTAGAGTAAACAAAACTTAGAGTGCTGTGTGAACCCGGTAGATGAGTAGTAGAGTAAACAAAACTTAGAGTGCTGTGTGAACCCGGTAGATGAGTAGTAGAGTAAACAAAACGTAGGCTGTGTGAACCCGGTAGAGGAGTAGTAGAGTAAACAAAAGTTAGAGTGCTGTGTGAACCCGGTAGATGAGTAGTAGAGTAAACAAAACTTAGAGTGCTATGTGAACCCGGTAGATGAGTAGTAGAGTAAAAAAAACGCTATGTGAACCTGGTAGATGAGTAGTAGAGTAAACAAAGCTTAGAGTGCTGTGTGAACCCGGTAGATGAGTAGTAGAGTAAACAAAACTTAGAGTGCTGTGTGAACCCGGTAGATGAGTAGTAGAGTAAACAAAACTTTGAGTGCTGTGTGAACCCGGTAGATGAGTAGTAGAGTAAACAAAACTTAGAGTGGTGTGTGAACCCGGTAGATGAGTAGTAGAGTAAACAAAACTTTGAGTGCTGTGTGAACCCGGTAGATGAGTAGTAGAGTAAACAAAACTTAGAGTGCTGTGTGAACCCGGTAGAGGAGTAGTAGAGTAAACAAAACTTTGAGTGCTGTGTGAACCCGGTAGATGAGTAGTAGAGTAAACAAAACTCTAGAGTGGTGTGTGAACCCGGTAGCTGAGTAGTAGAGTAAACAAAACGTAGAGTGCTGTGTGAACCCGGTAGCTGAGTAGTAGAGTAAACAAAACTTAGAGTGGTGTGTGAACCCGGTAGCTGAGTAGTAGAGTAAACAAAACTTAGGGTGGTGTGTGAACCCGGTAGCTGAGTAGTAGAGTAAACAAAACGTAGTGAACCCGGTAGATGAGTAGTAGAGTAAACAAAACGTAGGCTGTGTGAACCCGGTAGAGGAGTAGTAGAGTAAACAAAACTTAGAGTGCTGTGTGAACCCGGTAGATGAGTAGTAGAGTAAACAAAACTTAGAGTGCTGTGTGAACCCGGTAGGTGAGTAGTAGAGTAAACAAAACTTAGAGTGCTGTGTGAACCCGGTAGATGAGTAGTAGAGTAAACAAAACGTAGGCTGTGTGAACCCGGTAGAGGAGTAGTAGAGTAAACAAAATTTAGAGTGCTGTGTGAACCCGGTAGATGAGTAGTAGAGTAAACAAAACTTAGAGTGCTGTGTGAACCCGGTAGATGAGTAGTAGAGTAAACAAAACTTAGAGTGCTGTGTGAACCCGGTAGAGGAGTAGTAGAGTAAACAAAACTTAGAGTGCTGTGTGAACCCGGTAGATGAGTAGTAGAGTAAACAAAACTTAGAGTGCTGTGTGAACCCGGTAGATGAATAGTAGAGTAAACAAAACTTAGAGTGCTGTGTGAACCCGGTAGATGAGTAGTAGAGTAAACAAAACTTAGAGTGCTGTGTGAACCCGGTAGATGAGTAGTAGTGTAAACAAAACTTTGAGTGCTGTGTGAACCCGGTAGATGAGTAGTAGAGTAAACAAAACGTAGGCTGTGTGAACCCGGTAGAGGAGTAGTAGAGTAAACAAAACTTAGAGTGCTGTGTGAACCCGGTAGATGAGTAGTAGAGTAAACAAAACTTAGAGTGCTGTGTGAACCCGGTAGATGAGTAGTAGAGTAAACAAAACTTAGAGTGCTGTGTGAACCCGGTAGATGAGTAGTAGAGTAAACAAAACGTAGGCTGTGTGAACTCGGTAGAGGAGTAGTAGAGTAAACAAAAGTTAGAGTGCTGTGTGAACCCGGTAGATGAGTAGTAGAGTAAACAAAACTTAGAGTGCTATGTGAACCCGGTAGATGAGTAGTAGAGTAAAAAAAACGCTATGTGAACCTGGTAGATGAGTAGTAGAGTAAACAAAGCTTAGAGTGCTGTGTGAACCCGGTAGATGAGTAGTAGAGTAAACAAAACTTAGAGTGCTGTGTGAACCCGGTAGATGAGTAGTAGAGTAAAAAAAACGCTATGTGAACCTGGTAGATGAGTAGTAGAGTAAACAAAACGTAGAGTGCTGTGTGAACCCGGTAGATGAGTAGTAGAGTAAACAAAACTTTGAGTGCTGTGTGAACCCGGTAGCTGAGTAGTAGAGTAAACAAAACGTAGGCTATGTGAACCCGGTAGATGAGTAGTAGAGTAAAAAAAACGCTATGTGAACCTGGTAGATGAGTAGTAGAGTAAACAAAGCTTAGAGTGCTGTGTGAACCCGGTAGATGAGTAGTAGAGTAAACAAAACTTAGAGTGCTGTGTGAACCCGGTAGATGAGTAGTAGAGTAAAAAAAACGCTATGTGAACCTGGTAGATGAGTAGTAGAGTAAACAAAACGTAGAGTGCTGTGTGAACCCGGTAGATGAGTAGTAGAGTAAACAAAACTTTGAGTGCTGTGTGAACCCGGTAGATGAGTCGTAGAGTAAACAAAACGTAGGCTGTGTGAACCCGGTAGAGGAGTAGTAGAGTAAACAAAAGTTAGAGTGCTGTGTGAACCCGGTAGATGAGTAGTAGAGTAAACAAAACTTAGAGTGCTATGTGAACCCGGTAGATGAGTAGTAGAGTAAAAAAAACGCTATGTGAACCTGGTAGATGAGTAGTAGAGTAAACAAAGCTTAGAGTGCTGTGTGAACCCGGTAGATGAGTAGTAGAGTAAACAAAACTTAGAGTGCTATGTGAACCCGGTAGATGAGTAGTAGAGTAAAAAAAACGCTACGTGAACCTGGTAGATGAGTAGTAGAGTAAACAAAACGTAGAGTGCTGTGTGAACCCGGTAGATGAGTAGTAGAGTAAACAAAACTTTGAGTGCTGTGTGAACCCGGTAGCTGAGTAGTAGAGTAAACAAAACAGTAGAGTGCTGTGTGAACCCGGTAGCTGAGTAGTAGAGTAAACAAAACGTAGAGTGCTGTGTGAACCCGGTAGATGAGTAGTAGAGTAAACAAAACGTAGAGTGCTGTGTGAACCCGGTAGATGAGTAGTAGAGTAAACAAAACTTAGAGTGCTGTGTGAACCCGGTAGATGAGTAGTAGAGTAAACAAAACTTAGAGTGCTGTGTGAACCCGGTAGATGAGTAGTAGAGTAAACAAAACTTAGAGTTCTGTGTGAACCCGGTAGATGAGTAGTAGAGTAAACAAAACTTTGAGTGCTGTGTGAACCCGGTAGCTGAGTAGTAGAGTATACAAAACTTAGAGTGCTGTGTGAACCTGGTAGATGAGTAGTAGAGTAAACAAAACTTCGAGTGCTGTGTGAACCCGGTAGAGGAGTAGTAGAGTAAACAAAACTTAGAGTGCTGTGTGAACCCGGTAGATGAGTAGTAGAGTGCTGTGTGAACCTGGTAGCTGAGTAGTAGAGTAAACAAAACTTTGAGTGCTGTGTGAACCCGGTAGATGAGTAGTAGAGTAAACAAAACTTAGAGTGCTGTGTGAACCCGGTAGATGAGTAGTAGAGTAAACAAAACTTAGAGTGCTGTGTGAACCCGGTAGATGAGTAGTAGAGTAAACAAAACTTAGAGTGCTGTGTGAACCCGGTAGATGAGTAGTAGAGTAAACAAAACGTAGGCTGTGTGAACCCGGTAGAGGAGTAGTAGAGTAAACAAAAGTTAGAGTGCTGTGTGAACCCGGTAGATGAGTAGTAGAGTAAACAAAACTTAGAGTGCTATGTGAACCCGGTAGATGAGTAGTAGAGTAAAAAAAACGCTATGTGAACCTGGTAGATGAGTAGTAGAGTAAACAAAGCTTAGAGTGCTGTGTGAACCCGGTAGATGAGTAGTAGAGTAAACAAAACTTAGAGTGCTGTGTGAACCCGGTAGATGAGTAGTAGAGTAAACAAAACTTTGAGTGCTGTGTGAACCCGGTAGATGAGTAGTAGAGTAAACAAAACTTAGAGTGGTGTGTGAACCCGGTAGATGAGTAGTAGAGTAAACAAAACTTTGAGTGCTGTGTGAACCCGGTAGATGAGTAGTAGAGTAAACAAAACTTAGAGTGCTGTGTGAACCCGGTAGAGGAGTAGTAGAGTAAACAAAACTTTGAGTGCTGTGTGAACCCGGTAGATGAGTAGTAGAGTAAACAAAACTCTAGAGTGGTGTGTGAACCCGGTAGCTGAGTAGTAGAGTAAACAAAACGTAGAGTGCTGTGTGAACCCGGTAGCTGAGTAGTAGAGTAAACAAAACTTAGAGTGGTGTGTGAACTGGGTAGCTGAGTAGTAGAGTAAACAAAACTTAGAGTGGTGTGTGAACCCGGTAGCTGAGTAGTAGAGTAAACAAAACGTAGAGTGCTGTGTGAACCCGGTAGCTGAGTAGTAGAGTAAACAAAACGTAGAGTGCTGTGTGAACCCGGTAGATGAGTAGTAGAGTAAACAAAACTTTGAGTGCTGTGTGAACCCGGTAGCTGAGTAGTAGAGTAAACAAAACGTAGAGTGCTGTGTGAACCCGGTAGCTGAGTAGTAGAGTAAACAAAACGTAGATTGCTGTGTGAACCCGGTAGATGAGTAGTAGAGTAAACAGAACGTAGAGTGCTGTGTGAACCCGGTAGATGAGTAGTAGAGTAAACAAAACTTAGAGTGCTGTGTGAACCTGGTAGATGAGTAGTAGAGTAAACAAAACTTAGAGTGCTGTGTGAACCCGGTAGATGAGTAGTAGAGTAAACAAAACTTAGAGTTCTGTGTGAACCCGGTAGATGAGTAGTAGAGTAAACAAAACTTTGAGTGCTGTGTGAACCCGGTAGCTGAGTAGTAGAGTATACAAAACTTAGAGTGCTGTGTGAACCTGGTAGATGAGTAGTAGAGTAAACAAAACTTCGAGTGCTGTGTGAACCCGGTAGAGGAGTAGTAGAGTAAACAAAACTTAGAGTGCTGTGTGAACCCGGTTGATGAGTAGTAGAGTGCTGTGTGAACCTGGTAGCTGAGTAGTAGAGTAAACAAAACTTTGAGTGCTGTGTGAACCCGGTAGATGAGTAGTAGAGTAAACAAAACTTAGAGTGCTGTGTGAACCCGGTAGATGAGTAGTAGAGTAAACAAAACTTAGAGTTCTGTGTGAACCCGGTAGATGAGTAGTAGAGTAAACAAAACTTTGAGTGCTGTGTGAACCCGGTAGCTGAGTAGTAGAGTAAACAAAACTTAGAGTGCTGTGTGAACCTGGTAGATGAGTAGTAGAGTAAACAAAACTTAGAGTGCTGTGTGAACCCGGTAGAGGAGTAGTAGAGTAAACAAAACTTAGAGTGCTGTGTGAACCCGGTAGATGAGTAGTAGAGTGCTGTGTGAACCTGGTAGCTGAGTAGTAGAGTAAACAAAACTTTGAGTGCTGTGTGAACCCGGTAGATGAGTAGTAGAGTAAACAAAACGTAGGCTGTGTGAACCCGGTAGAGGAGTAGTAGAGTAAACAAAACTTAGAGTGCTGTGTGAACCCGGTAGATGAGTAGTAGAGTAAACAAAACTTAGAGTGCTGTGTGAACCCGGTAGATGAGTAGTAGTGTAAACAAAACTTTGAGTGCTGTGTGAACCCGGTAGATGAGTAGTAGAGTAAACAAAACGTAGGCTGTGTGAACCCGGTAGAGGAGTAGTAGAGTAAACAAAACTTAGAGTGCTGTGTGAACCCGGTAGATGAGTAGTAGAGTAAACAAAACTTAGAGTGCTGTGTGAACCCGGTAGATGAGTAGTAGAGTAAACAAAACTTAGAGTGCTGTGTGAACCCGGTAGATGAGTAGTAGAGTAAACAAAACGTAGGCTGTGTGAACCCGGTAGAGGAGTAGTAGAGTAAACAAAAGTTAGAGTGCTGTGTGAACCCGGTAGATGAGTAGTAGAGTAAACAAAACTTAGAGTGCTGTGTGAACCCGGTAGATGAGTAGTAGAGTAAACAAAACTTAGAGTGCTGTGTGAACCCGGTAGAGGAGTAGTAGAGTAAACAAAACTTAGAGTGCTGTGTGAACCCGGTAGATGAGTAGTAGAGTAAACAAAACTTAGAGTGCTGTGTGAACCCGGTAGATGAGTAGTAGAGTAAACAAAACTTAGAGTGCTGTGTGAACCCGGTAGATGAGTAGTAGTGTAAACAAAACTTTGAGTGCTGTGTGAACCCGGTAGATGAGTAGTAGAGTAAACAAAACGTAGGCTGTGTGAACCCGGTAGATGAGTAGTAGAGTAAACAAAACTTAGAGTGCTGTGTGAACCCGGTAGATGAGTAGTAGAGTAAACAAAACTTAGAGTGCTATGTGAACCCGGTAGATGAGTAGTAGAGTAAAAAAAACGCTATGTGAACCTGGTAGATGAGTAGTAGAGTAAACAAAGCTTAGAGTGCTGTGTGAACCCGGTAGATGAGTAGTAGAGTAAACAAAACTTAGAGTGCTGTGTGAACCCGGTAGATGAGTAGTAGAGTAAACAAAACTTTGAGTGCTGTGTGAACCCGGTAGATGAGTAGTAGAGTAAACAAAACTTTGAGTGCTGTGTGAACCCGGTAGATGAGTAGTAGAGTAAACAAAACGTAGGCTGTGTGAACCCGGTAGAGGAGTAGTAGAGTAAACAAAACTTAGAGTGCTGTGTGAACCCGGTAGATGAGTAGTAGAGTAAACAAAACTTAGAGTGCTGTGTGAACCCGGTAGCTGAGTAGTAGAGTAAACAAAACTTTGAGTGC
>JAUCBJ010001184.1:0-110223 GCA_032718475.1 Nemertoderma westbladi
CGTTATCTACTAATATCTATTAGTGTCTGCAACCCGTTATCTACTAATATCTATTAGTGTCTGCAACCCGTTATCTACTAATATCTATTAGTGTCTGCAACCCGTTATCTACTAATATCTATTAGTGTCTGCAACTCGTTATCTACTAATATCTATTAGTGTCTGCAACCCGTTATCTACTAATATCTATTAGTGTCTGCAACCCGTTATCTACTAATATCTATTAGTGTCTGCAACTCGTTATCTACTAATATCTATTAGTGTCTGCAACTCGTTATCTACTAATATCTATTAGTGTCTGCAACCCGTTATCTACTAATATCTATTAGTGTCTGCAACCCGTTATCTACTAATATCTGTTAGTGTCTGCAACCCGTTATCTACTAATATCTATTAGTGTCTGCAACCCGTTATCTACTAATATCTATTAGTGTCTGCAACCCGTTATCTACTAATATCTATTAGTGTCTGCAACCCGTTATCTACTAATATCTATTAGTGTCTGCAACCCGTTATCTACTAATATCTATTAGTGTCTGCAACCCGTTATCTACTAATATCTATTAGTGTCTGCAACCCGTTATCTACTAATATCTATTAGTGTCTGCAACCCGTTATCTACTAATATCTATTAGTGTCTGCAACCCGTTATCTACTAATATCTATTAGTGTCTGCAACCCGTTATCTACTAATATCTATTAGTGTCTGCAACCCGTTATCTACTAATATCTATTAGTGTCTGCAACCCGTTATCTACTAATATCTATTAGTGTCTGCAACCCGTTATCTACTAATATCTATTAGTGTCTGCAACCCGTTATCTACTAATATCTATTAGTGTCTGCAACCCGTTATCTACTAATATCTATTAGTGTCTGCAACCCGTTATCTACTAATATCTATTAGTGTCTGCAACCCGTTATCTACTAATATCTATTAGTGTCTGCAACCCGTTATCTACTAATATCTATTAGTGTCTGCAACCCGTTATCTACTAATATCTATTAGTGTCTGCAACCCGTTATCTACTAATATCTATTAGTGTCTGCAACCCGTTATCTACTAATATCTATTAGTGTCTGCAACCCGTTATCTACTAATATCTATTAGTGTCTGCAACCCGTTATCTACTAATATCTATTAGTGTCTGCAACCCGTTATCTACTAATATCTATTAGTGTCTGCAACCCGTTATCTACTAATATCTATTAGTGTCTGCAACCCGTTATCTACTAATATCTATTAGTGTCTGCAACCCGTTATCTACTAATATCTATTAGTGTCTGCAACCCGTTATCTACTAATATCTATTAGTGTCTGCAACCCGTTATCTACTAATATCTATTAGTGTCTGCAACCCGTTATCTACTAATATCTATTAGTGTCTGCAACCCGTTATCTACTAATATCTATTAGTGTCTGCAACCCGTTATCTACTAATATCTATTAGTGTCTGCAACCCGTTATCTACTAATATCTATTAGTGTCTGCAACCCGTTATCTACTAATATCTATTAGTGTCTGCAACCCGTTATCTACTAATATCTATTAGTGTCTGCAACCCGTTATCTACTAATATCTATTAGTGTCTGCAACCCGTTATCTACTAATATCTATTAGTGTCTGCAACCCGTTATCTACTAATATCTATTAGTGTCTGCAACCCGTTATCTACTAATATCTATTAGTGTCTGCAACCCGTTATCTACTAATATCTATTAGTGTCTGCAACCCGTTATCTACTAATATCTATTAGTGTCTGCAACCCGTTATCTACTAATATCTATTAGTGTCTGCAACCCGTTATCTACTAATATCTATTAGTGTCTGCAACCCGTTATCTACTAATATCTATTAGTGTCTGCAACCCGTTATCTACTAATATCTATTAGTGTCTGCAACCCGTTATCTACTAATATCTATTAGTGTCTGCAACCCGTTATCTACTAATATCTATTAGTGTCTGCAACCCGTTATCTACTAATATCTATTAGTGTCTGCAACCCGTTATCTACTAATATCTATTAGTGTCTGCAACCCGTTATCTACTAATATCTATTAGTGTCTGCAACCCGTTATCTACTAATATCTATTAGTGTCTGCAACCCGTTATCTACTAATATCTATTAGTGTCTGCAACCCGTTATCTACTAATATCTATTAGTGTCTGCAACCCGTTATCTACTAATATCTATTAGTGTCTGCAACCCGTTATCTACTAATATCTATTAGTGTCTGCAACCCGTTATCTACTAATATCTATTAGTGTCTGCAACCCGTTATCTACTAATATCTATTAGTGTCTGCAACCCGTTATCTACTAATATCTATTAGTGTCTGCAACCCGTTATCTACTAATATCTATTAGTGTCTGCAACCCGTTATCTACTAATATCTATTAGTGTCTGCAACCCGTTATCTACTAATATCTATTAGTGTCTGCAACCCGTTATCTACTAATATCTATTAGTGTCTGCAACCCGTTATCTACTAATATCTATTAGTGTCTGCAACCCGTTATCTACTAATATCTATTAGTGTCTGCAACCCGTTATCTACTAATATCTATTAGTGTCTGCAACCCGTTATCTACTAATATCTATTAGTGTCTGCAACCCGTTATCTACTAATATCTATTAGTGTCTGCAACCCGTTATCTACTAATATCTATTAGTGTCTGCAACCCGTTATCTACTAATATCTATTAGTGTCTGCAACCCGTTATCTACTAATATCTATTAGTGTCTGCAACCCGTTATCTACTAATATCTATTAGTGTCTGCAACCCGTTATCTACTAATATCTATTAGTGTCTGCAACCCGTTATCTACTAATATCTATTAGTGTCTGCAACCCGTTATCTACTAATATCTATTAGTGTCTGCAACCCGTTATCTACTAATATCTATTAGTGTCTGCAACCCGTTATCTACTAATATCTATTAGTGTCTGCAACCCGTTATCTACTAATATCTATTAGTGTCTGCAACCCGTTATCTACTAATATCTATTAGTGTCTGCAACCCGTTATCTACTAATATCTATTAGTGTCTGCAACCCGTTATCTACTAATATCTATTAGTGTCTGCAACCCGTTATCTACTAATATCTATTAGTGTCTGCAACCCGTTATCTACTAATATCTATTAGTGTCTGCAACCCGTTATCTACTAATATCTATTAGTGTCTGCAACCCGTTATCTACTAATATCTATTAGTGTCTGCAACCCGTTATCTACTAATATCTATTAGTGTCTGCAACCCGTTATCTACTAATATCTATTAGTGTCTGCAACCCGTTATCTACTAATATCTATTAGTGTCTGCAACCCGTTATCTACTAATATCTATTAGTGTCTGCAACCCGTTATCTACTAATATCTATTAGTGTCTGCAACCCGTTATCTACTAATATCTATTAGTGTCTGCAACCCGTTATCTACTAATATCTATTAGTGTCTGCAACCCGTTATCTACTAATATCTATTAGTGTCTGCAACCCGTTATCTACTAATATCTATTAGTGTCTGCAACCCGTTATCTACTAATATCTATTAGTGTCTGCAACCCGTTATCTACTAATATCTATTAGTGTCTGCAACCCGTTATCTACTAATATCTATTAGTGTCTGCAACCCGTTATCTACTAATATCTATTAGTGTCTGCAACCCGTTATCTACTAATATCTATTAGTGTCTGCAACCCGTTATCTACTAATATCTATTAGTGTCTGCAACCCGTTATCTACTAATATCTATTAGTGTCTGCAACCCGTTATCTACTAATATCTATTAGTGTCTGCAACCCGTTATCTACTAATATCTATTAGTGTCTGCAACCCGTTATCTACTAATATCTATTAGTGTCTGCAACCCGTTATCTACTAATATCTATTAGTGTCTGCAACCCGTTATCTACTAATATCTATTAGTGTCTGCAACCCGTTATCTACTAATATCTATTAGTGTCTGCAACCCGTTATCTACTAATATCTATTAGTGTCTGCAACCCGTTATCTACTAATATCTATTAGTGTCTGCAACCCGTTATCTACTAATATCTATTAGTGTCTGCAACCCGTTATCTACTAATATCTATTAGTGTCTGCAACCCGTTATCTACTAATATCTATTAGTGTCTGCAACCCGTTATCTACTAATATCTATTAGTGTCTGCAACCCGTTATCTACTAATATCTATTAGTGTCTGCAACCCGTTATCTACTAATATCTATTAGTGTCTGCAACCCGTTATCTACTAATATCTATTAGTGTCTGCAACCCGTTATCTACTAATATCTATTAGTGTCTGCAACCCGTTATCTACTAATATCTATTAGTGTCTGCAACCCGTTATCTACTAATATCTATTAGTGTCTGCAACCCGTTATCTACTAATATCTATTAGTGTCTGCAACCCGTTATCTACTAATATCTATTAGTGTCTGCAACCCGTTATCTACTAATATCTATTAGTGTCTGCAACCCGTTATCTACTAATATCTATTAGTGTCTGCAACCCGTTATCTACTAATATCTATTAGTGTCTGCAACCCGTTATCTACTAATATCTATTAGTGTCTGCAACCCGTTATCTACTAATATCTATTAGTGTCTGCAACCCGTTATCTACTAATATCTATTAGTGTCTGCAACCCGTTATCTACTAATATCTATTAGTGTCTGCAACCCGTTATCTACTAATATCTATTAGTGTCTGCAACCCGTTATCTACTAATATCTATTAGTGTCTGCAACCCGTTATCTACTAATATCTATTAGTGTCTGCAACCCGTTATCTACTAATATCTATTAGTGTCTGCAACCCGTTATCTACTAATATCTATTAGTGTCTGCAACCCGTTATCTACTAATATCTATTAGTGTCTGCAACCCGTTATCTACTAATATCTATTAGTGTCTGCAACCCGTTATCTACTAATATCTATTAGTGTCTGCAACCCGTTATCTACTAATATCTATTAGTGTCTGCAACCCGTTATCTACTAATATCTATTAGTGTCTGCAACCCGTTATCTACTAATATCTATTAGTGTCTGCAACCCGTTATCTACTAATATCTATTAGTGTCTGCAACCCGTTATCTACTAATATCTATTAGTGTCTGCAACCCGTTATCTACTAATATCTATTAGTGTCTGCAACCCGTTATCTACTAATATCTATTAGTGTCTGCAACCCGTTATCTACTAATATCTATTAGTGTCTGCAACCCGTTATCTACTAATATCTATTAGTGTCTGCAACCCGTTATCTACTAATATCTATTAGTGTCTGCAACCCGTTATCTACTAATATCTATTAGTGTCTGCAACCCGTTATCTACTAATATCTATTAGTGTCTGCAACCCGTTATCTACTAATATCTATTAGTGTCTGCAACCCGTTATCTACTAATATCTATTAGTGTCTGCAACCCGTTATCTACTAATATCTATTAGTGTCTGCAACCCGTTATCTACTAATATCTATTAGTGTCTGCAACGATGTCGGTATTAAACTCCCGTTTTTATACAGATAAATAACGTTGTGTTCAACGTAAACCAGTTGGGTACCGAAGGTGTAGAGTTGTTTACCCTCGGGAGTTCGGCGGTTGGGACGGAAAATAACGTCGAGATCGGAGGCTTTACGAGAGACCAGTTCCTTAAAGCTGACGGGAGCGAGAGTCGGCACCTGTATGGGAGCGGGGGCTGTCTGTATGGGAGTGGGGGGAGTCTGTATGGGAGCGGGTTGCACGATAGGGGGAGGGGGGTCATCTGCCCCCTTCCCTTTAGTCCGAGACGCCGCTGCTTGATTCATTATTCCCAGAGCTTGGTTCAACTGGGCGGAGACCTTGGGAACGTCGACTAACGATGCGGGAATTAATCCCTTCCAACCCCGGTACCATTTGGCCACCTCAACGAAATCCGGAGTCTGGCTCAACCAGGAGCAGAGGACCTGGAACCACTTGGGGAAGAAGTGTCGGTCTAGTAGACGAGTCATAGTGGCCACACCCAGCATGTCTGACCAGAGGAGGCAGTTTGCGAACCAATCAGCGTGCAGCTGGTCCGCGGGGTTGATGGTGAACTGTTGGAGACAGAGAGAGACCTTGTTGGTTATGTTGCGAGCGAGGAAGGCGGCCATGGAGGACTCGGTGAAGACGTCCCGCCAGGGCCGCAGGATCAGATAGGCGGACCGGTCCGAGGGGTGCCAGTCGGTCAGACAGACGGCGAGTTTCTCCCGGATCCGGGGGTAGACCGCGTCCAGTCGGTCGCCCAGCGACGGGAGCCACGGATGGAGCCACGCGTGGATGGGGGTGCGGTCGGTGAGCGGGTCCCACTGCTCGACCTCCCGGACGATCCGGGGGAGCAGCAACGAGTCCAACGCGTGTTCGCGGAGCCACGCCGGGAGCAGCGGCTCCCATCGATGGACGAGTGCAACGAGCGGCTCGAACTCGCGCACCGGGTGGCTCTGGAGGAAGTCGCGAGTCGCCGGGAGCCAGACCTCCCAGACGAGGCGATCGTACGCCCCCAAGCGGTCCGATTGCCGCGCCAACACGCCCACCTCGTCGCCCCCCAGTATCGCCTTCCATCTAGCGAACTCCTCAGCGTACATCCCAGGTTTGACCCCGGGCGACCACCCGACCATCGACTCCGCTATCAATGGCTGCGCCGTCGCCGTAAATAAGCCCGATAACTCGAACATAATCAACACATCGTTGTGTTCGTCTTTGAGTCTACGGAAGAGTCGTTCACATTGCCCCAAGGTTAGCCTCTCAGAGGAGTTCAACTCCTCCGCCTCCTCCACTAGAGTTATAACTCTCCCGAGGTCCTCCGCTATTAGTTCCCCCTTGTTAATCGTCTCGGACATCCCCTCGGACTCCTCCCGTAGGCTATCCAATCGCCCTCGCGCCTCCGCCAGCCGTCTATCCCCCTCCACTATGGCCTCCTCCGACATGCGGACCAGCAGCTCCACGTTGTGCACCAACTCCTTGCAGACGAACCCTCCAGCCTGACGGTCGGCGACTCCTGGTCTCTGCGGCTGCTGTCTGCCCATCTCGCTGTAGTCCGTAAGCACCCGGGTCTCCGGTCCTCGCATATCGATTACTTTCACTTTGCTCAGACTGCACAGCGGCGTCGAGCTGCTACCAGACTCGCGGATTTCTTCCATGGTCCGGTATCGGTAGCCGGAATCCCCGCTGCTCTTCTTCCACTTCCCTTGTCCGCGTTTCGCGCCTCCCGTTGCCTCGGCAACTAGGCCTGTTAACTCCGGGGAGTCCTTGCCACTGTGTCGGAGGTTCTGTTTGGGGCGCTCCGCCCCGTACGCCCCTATCGCCGCCCTCCCTTTCCGTGTGTACGCCTCAACCGGAATGGTAATCCCGCCCCCGTCCTTCCCCAATCCCTTGCCAGGCCGGAATCCCATTTTTAGCAACAGTTTCTGCCCGATCCCTTTGGTGTGTTTCTCCCAGGATCCCAACTTCCCGGCCGATCTATCGAACTGTTGGCTCGCCGTCTGCCGATACCCAACTCTCTCCCGACTGGTCCGTTTATCAACCTGTTGCGGTTCCTCTTCCGATGAATCTTCGCTGGTTTTAATCTCCTCATTATGATTGTCATCCTCAGAGTCTGTTATTTCATCGTCGGTGACTTTCTGCTTCTTAAGTTTTGATTTTCTCGTTGCCCCGGCAATCCCACCGCTAATGAATGTCATCGGCGCTGTGTAGTTATTTTTTTTTCGTTGTTTCGATCTGTGGAATTCCTCGTCACTGTCGTCGCTATGTCTCGCCCATACTCCGTATATGGTCTCTTCTTTCTTGTGCTTCGAACCGAACCGAGCGAAACCTCGAAAATCATCCTCTGTAATTTCAAATTTCTCATATTCATTATCTGACATTGTTAAAGATCAAGCACAGTTCCAGTTTACAGTCTGACAGTTGACAGTTCCTGAGTTCAGTCCTGCAGTCAGTACATGCAGTACAGCAGTACGCAGTAGGCCTAATTCAGTACACAGTAGTTGGTGCAGTAAAAATGCACCCAAATGCGCAATAATTTTTATTGTCCGTTTAAATCACTCAATGACTGCATGATACGGTGGCCCAGAACGGCCAAGCAACTTTTTAAATGTGAAAGTGTCCTTTTCAGTGCTAAAGTGTTCTTTTTAGTGTGAAAATGATCTTTTCAGTGTGAAAATGATATTTTCATTGTGAAAGTGTAAATCTGAAAGTGCGAAAGTGTAAATTTGAAAGTGAGAAAGTGTAAATTTGAAATTGAGAAAGTGTAAATTTGAAAGTGAGAAAGTGTAAATTTGAAAGTGAGAAAGTGTAAATTTGAAAGTGAGAAGTGAAAATTTAAATCCGAATTATGGCGGGAAATTTAAATTCAGATGGGTCGGCCAGACCATGTGCTGTAAAGTATACATAGAGAGGCCTATCCACTGTACCGGTACATTTGGCAGTTAGTAATACAGAACATAAAACAGTAAGTAATATTACTGTATTATTGACATGTCAGCAGAATGCATCCGTACTAATGCGCTGTTGTGGTCTATTCTGTCATGGCGGGATATGACGAAATCAAACAAAAAAATTATTTCCGTCAGGGTTTGACATATGTGGAGATTGTAAATATTATGCGGGTTAGAGAAAATGTCCAAATCAGTGCACGTACGATAAGAAGACGTCTTAAAGACTTACATTTAGTACGCAGATACGTACGCAGGTTTAGTACACATTAGTACGCAGGTACGGATGCGCATTCTGCTGACATGTCAATAATATTACTGTTTTATGTTCTGTATTACTAACTGCCAAATGTACCGGTACAGTGGATAGGCCTAGGCCTCTCTATCTATACTTTACAGCACATGGTCTGGCCTACCCATCTGAATTTAAATTTCCCGCCATAATTCGGATTTAAATTTACACTTTCTCACTTTCAAATTTACACTTTCTCACTTTCAAATTTACACTTTCTCACTTTCAAATTTACACTTTCTCACTTTCAAATTTACACTTTCGCACTTTCAAATTTACACTTTCGCACTTTCAAATTTACACTTTCCCACTTTCAAATTTACACTTTCAAATTTACACTTTCGCACTTTCAACTTTACACTTTCGCACTTTCAAATTTACACTTTCGCACTTTCACATTTACACTTTCCCACTTTCAAATTTACACTTTCCCACTTTCACTTACACTTTCGCACTTTCAAATTTACACTTTCGCACTTTCAAATTTACACTTTCCCACTTTCAAATTTACAATTTCAAATTTACACTTTCGCACTTTCAACTTTACACTTTCGCACTTTCAAATTTACACTTTCGCACTTTCAAATTTACACTTTCACAATGAAAAGATAATTTTCACACTGAAAAGAACACTTTAGCACTGAAAAGTACACTTTCACATTTAAAAAGTTTCTTGGCCGTACTGGGCCACCGTAATACGCTTTCACTTTCGCACTTTCAAATTTACACTTTCGCACTTTCAAATTTACACTTTCACAATGAAAAGATAATTTTCACACTGAAAAGAACACTTTAGCACTGAAAAGTACACTTTCACATTTAAAAAGTTTCTTGGCCGTACTGGGCCACCGTAGAATGATGTCCTTTTTTTTACTTTTTATGTCCTCCAGAAATTTACCGTTAGGCAGGTTCCATGCTACCGGTTTCTCTACTGCTGTTCTCTCAGGCTATCATTACCGGTATTAGTATATAGAGCACTATTTTGCAGTATTGCTGTATTGTACATATGTAGGTATAAAGCAGGTATTTTAGTACCGGTACCGGTACCGGCACGGTGCTGCTGTAGGCCTACTGTGTAGCCTACCACATAAATTTTAAATAATTGATAGGCCAAACTGGATTGTGGAAAATGTGGATCCCTCAATTACTTAAGTGATCGTTTATTGTTTTGGTTAGAAAATCCCCCTTCTGTAGTTACAGAGGCGGGATTTTCTAACCAAAACAAGTTAACCAAACCCAAACCAAAACAGCGGTTAACCTGCTCCTTTTCCTCAATTAGTTAAGTGATCGTTTATTGTTTTGGTTAGAAAATCCCGCCTCTGTAACCTGCTCCTTTCCCTCAATTAGTTAAGTGATCGTTTATTGTTTTGGTTAGGAAATCCCGCCTCTGTAACCTGCTCCTTTCTCTCAATTGGTAATGTCATCGTTTATTGTTTTGGTTAGAAAAGACCATCCGCATCTATGTAACCTGCTCATTTCCTTCATTTGGTAAAGTGATTGTTTATTGTTTTGGTTAGAAAATCCTGCCTCTGTAACCTGCTCCTTTCCCTGATTTGGTAAAGTGACCGTTTATTGTTTTGGTTAGAATGGCTAGCCTCTGTAACCTGCTCCTTTCCTTCATTTGGTAAAGTGACTGTTTATTGTTTTGGTTAGAAAATCCGGCCTTAACCTGCTCCTTTACATCAATTGGTAATTGTTTTTGGCTATAAAAGGAGTGTTTTGCTACGTCATGTGGTAATCGATTATCGACAACAACCACAAACTATTAAATTTAGAGTATTTTACCACAGGCGCATATGGAAATCTATCTCATAAATCTATAAATCATGGAATTATGAATGTTTTGGCACAGGCATAGTGAACCCAACTGCCCGACAGACCAGAAATCAACAAATTTTGAATGTTTTGGCATAGGCATGTTGAAATCAACTGTCTGACAGTCCAGAAATAAGCAGTCTGACAGTTTGAAGAAATACATACATAAAAAGTCATTAAAAGGACAACAAAAGTCATTATGCACAATTCGTAAAAAAAGGAGGACAAAAAAAGTCAAATAAAAGGACTTAAAAAATCACTGCCGTAAAAATGTATAAATTATGAAATTACAACAGACAGACAGAACACGTTCATGTGGTCTTCGCGCAGCACGAGGCTCAGTTATGAGATACAAATTAAAATTGAGCAATTCTATCACATAATCGGTATTTAAGAAATTAAAATAATAAAGTTAGTTGGGATTATCGATTACGTATACGTATACGTGTTCTCCAATTATAAATATCGAGCAATAACATTACCAAATAAACAATGAACAACAGTACAAAAGCAGTAAAATGCCGGTGGTGACGGCAACGGCAATAATGCAGTGCAGTTAATCAGCACTCGATATTGCATTTAAAAGGTGAGTTGAGTATAATTGAGTGCAGTTGAGTGCAGTTAACTTCTATAGTGCTCTATAATTTATGCCACTGTTGTTTTGGGCTAGCACCATCAGACTGCCGGGACTTAGGTATGTACTGCACTAAAATATCCACAAAAGGTGAGTCATAGAATTCTTAGAATTTTGGTCAAAACTCCAATCAGGAGCCTGTAATCCTTGCCGGCTGCACGTAACCCATGGATCCAGTTTCCTGTGTAATTCCGTAATTTCCTGTGTAGTTTTCAGCATTCCTCCACCATAATTATAATAAATGCCATTCGAGTTAAAGTTTACAGTGTTTAACCATTATTGCCTGTTGTCATCCATCTTATATGGCTGTGAATCATGGCTGAAGTGTTCCTATAAAGATATTACAATACTGTATATGAAATTATTGAAATTATTACTTGGCGTCAGACTGTCTACTAGCAACCATGTCTGTCTGGTTGAATTAGGTTTACCACAAGTAGAAGCTTTTATAGAAAATCGACGGAAATTCTTCCTTTCCAAATTTGCAACTATCTATAGTAGCGGTGTAACCCAACTATGCTATGAATTTATGTGAATCTGTTGGAACACCTGGTATCGAATTATTGGACAAGTGTGGAACTAACGCAGTGGATTGCATTGCTAAAGATATATCTGCGGTTAAATCTTATGTTGTCGAAAACTCAACATCTCACACCAAACTAAGGTCTTACCTTGCCTTTAATCGATAATATTTATCAACCCGACTGTTTACGTGTGTTTAACCAGATTCCGTCTCTCTAGTCACAACCTTAGGATCGAGACCGGCCGTTGGTGTAGAATACCTCGCGAACGTCGATTGTGCTCCTGCAATGGAACCGACATACAGGACGAAAATCATGTATTTTTTTACTGTTGCAAAACAGAGAATGTCAGATTAAAACATTAAAGTAAACACTAGAGTCTTACACCCCTTAAACAACCCCCTGTTAGTCAGTATGTCGGTACATTCAATTATCACATATGAATTATAGAACAGAACTCCGACATCAATGCATGTTGTCAAATCTTATAAATTTTGTACTGTGTGTTTGCTCTAGCAATCTAACAGTTTTCCATTGGTAACATGTTTACTTACCGTAGGTCTATATGGAGGGTTCCAATGTTCTGAGGTCTGTATGGGCGAAGTGGTAACTGAGTTGATGGTGCGATTAATTTAGGTCATTGGTGACAATATATTTATTATTGACAATATTATTACATATATTTTCTTATAGAATATAGGCTTAGTTATTGTGCAGTTTATTACCGGTATCATTTAGTGTATGGCGAATAGGTTTTAGGGTTAGGGTTGCGATACATACCTGTATGCGGAGCATGTTATTATATATTTTGTTTGTGTTTGTTGTTTGTTTTGTTTGTGTCCTTTGAAGGCCCTAGGGGCTGAGAAGTATTTTGGGCTTAATGTCCTGATTCTATATTTTTTTGTAGTTTAAGGGGTGTAAGACTCTAGTGTTTACTTTAAAGTTAATATATACATAACAACCCCCTGTTAGTCAGTATGTCGGTACATTGAATTATCACAGATTAAAACATCACATCACTTTCCACTCACTAGACGACTTAGATAGCTTGACCAATAATAAGTTGTGCCTATTTGTGTCTGATATATTAACAGTGTACGATTAAACTCAACTACTTATTTACACGTTCGTAGGGCCGTCGCGTGCGAGTCTATGCTCACCTTACTGCTTACTTCGTGGCTCGCCCCACATTGTTGTTACTGTAGAATAACTTTTTCCTAAAGATGTTTCACTAGTTGAAGCCAAATATTGCATTTGTTGGTCACTTCAAACCTAACTATCGGTTATATTTATTTATCTATTTATATTGTAAGCATAATCATTCGTGAACATTATCGTACTGCACTATAGTTATTTATTTAGAAACCTACGTGACCTAATATTTGACCTAATGTTTATCTCAAATCTAACTAACAGTTACTGTATAATTATTTATTTATATTGTGATTAAAATCATTCGTGACATTATCGTATTATAGTTATTTATTTATAAATCTATATTAATAGTTTAGTAGTATTAGTATCTATATTAATAGTTTAGTAGTATTAGTATCTATATTAATAGTTTAGTAGTATTACTATCTATATTAATAGTTTAGTAGTATTAGTATCTATATTAATAGTTTAGTAGTATTAGTATCTATATTAATAGTTTAGTAGTATTAGTATCTATATTAATAGTTTAGTAGTATTACTATCTATATTAATAGTTTAGTAGTATTAGTATCTATATTAATAGTTTAGTAGTATTAGTATCTATATTAATAGTTTAGTAGTATTAGTATCTATATTAATAGTTTAGTAGTATTAGTATCTATATTAATAGTTTAGTAGTATTAGTATCTATATTAATAGTTTAGTAGTATTAGTATCTATATTAATAGTTTAGTAGTATTAGTATCTATATTAATAGTTTAGTAGTATTAGTATCTATATTAATAGTTTAGTAGTATTAGTATCTATATTAATAGTTTAGTAGTATTAGTATCTATATTAATAGTTTAGTAGTATTAGTATCTATATTAATAGTTTAGTAGTATTAGTATCTATATTAATAGTTTAGTAGTATTAGTATCTATATTAATAGTTTAGTAGTATTAGTATCTATATTAATAGTTTAGTAGTATTAGTATCTATATTAATAGTTTAGTAGTATTAGTATCTATATTAATAGTTTAGTAGTATTACTATCTATATTAATAGTTTAGTAGTATTAGTATCTATATTAATAGTTTAGTAGTATTAGTATCTATATTAATCATGTAATAAGTAATTATATACTAAACGTTTGTTCATACACTATTATTTGCCTATAAATGTGCCTATATGTGTTGTTATGTGCCTTTATAAAGTGTTATTGATAGTAACAATGTGTTGGCAAGCTGTATGCATAGTATATGTTACTATCAATAATAAAAAATCAGGGGCTAATAAAATGGCAGCTGGCTTTGAAATTAATACTCCATATCTCAAGAACCTGTGGCCTAGTGGTTGTAGTCTCGGCTTCCACCTCGAGGTCCCAGGTTCGAATCCGACACCACGCTGATGAGACCCAGTAAGGTCGAAACGCGTACGTGGTTTGGAGAGATATGAGATATTAATTTCAAGAAAAAATTACGCGATTCCTAAATTTGTACACTACCCGGTTAAAAAGTACGCATGTGATGGGATTAGTCCTACAATTGCGCCAATAAAAGATAAGTTATTTTCGGTAAAATAAACTTATCATTCGAGGCTAAGACCCCAAGATCCCTTCTTATAATAAATGTTTTATAAAGTGTCTCATTTATATTTGTTGGTCATGTGTGGGCTATCTCATATGTTATTCTTAATGACAATAAACTAAACTAATGGAACTCTACGGGATAAGAAAGTGAAAATTTCCCTGATTGGTCGTTTGGATATAATAGAGGCTACCGGACAAAGAAACCAGGGTTATGTTCAAAGCATTTGTGGCAATTCAAAGTCGTATACCAAAACCAAACACGGTAAGGCGTAAGTTTATATGTTCTTAACAACCTTGAGATATTGCTGCGTTTAGAGTAGTTCGCGAATTGCACAAAAATACATTTTTGCCGCAAAAGCTTTTACAGTTTTGGTTAGATTCAGTCCTTCTGTAACATGAGTTTTTTGCAAGCCGGCACAGCATAAGCCGGGACAGCATTCTTAAAAATGCAGCTGCAATGCAGCATGCCGACCCTAGTGAGTTTTTGGTGAAAACTTGGTATTCTTCACATGGGCCTTAATATTTCGTCAGCCGATAGAATTCAGATCCCCTTTGGGTCATACGCCGCGCTGGTCTGTCTTTTATCTGATGTCTCTCATTGGTCTGGCTTACTGTAAGCAAGATTTATGTAACAATAAAATTAGCAGGTTAAACTGTTAAAGATCTAAAAGCGCGAACAGCTAGCTGCATTGCCTTGTAGTTATAGAACGCCTTGCCCTACTACTAGTATCGGCATGCTGCATTGCAGCTGCATTTTTAAGAATGCTGTGCCGGCTTGTCGACAAAATTGCGCCGCCACAACTCCCTATCACCCATGACATTTGCTAGATCATCCGCATCTTCAAGACCAGTGTCCATTAAGATGCGTCTCAAGAAAGTCATGGGCTGTCCACCATGCTTATTCACTCCATGGGGCTGCCAAAGTACAAGATTATGCACTGGCTGGTCCTCACGGCGAAACCAGTCCTGCAAAGCGGAGGCGATTTTGTTCTAGTGTCAAGCTTGGGGGAACCAATGAGACACCTCCAATGTTATATAGTGTCTGGTTGGAGATGTGTGCATTGTACTTGACACAATGAACCCGGCGTAGCATTCTTGTGAATGTGCCATCCAGAGATTTGGTATCCTCAGCAGTTAGAGCCCAGCATGGACTCCCATACAGGAGTACTGGAACTACTGCTGCTCTAAATAATCGGACCTTAAGTTTCCGATTAATTCTCGGTGACTTCCAAATCCTGGAAAGCCTATTCAAGGCTGCCCATGCCTTTCCCTTACGTATTCGAAGGTCCTCACCTGTTCGCGCTTTCAGACCTTTGGCAGTTTAACCCGCCAAATTAGGATGTCTTCTAGATAATAAATCACCTTTAGTCTATGACAAGTATTTAATTCACTACACTAGTCGAAACCAATCTGTGCGCGATCATTCACCCGCTGGATATACCCGGGAGATTGGGTTCGACGGCTTAATCGTATTGCTATGTAAGCCTAATGTATTATTCGACTGACAGTATTATATAATCTCTGACAATATTATTCACCTTCGGGAAATATTAACAGTTCCTTTAGGACGTGGCGCTCTATCTATATAAAAAGAGTTATGACTTAAACTACTCACAACGATATGGCTTAGTTATAATTCACATATATGGCGCATTCTTTAGGAAATGCTTCGTTATCAGGTTCACTCATACACAATGCTGCACAATACTGCACACTGATCTGCCGATCTTCACTGATTTTAGTTATATATATAAAAGGAACACGGACCGAATCATGTAGGGTCTATCAAATAACATTAGATTCACTTCAAACCACTTTAACATAAGTCACAATTGTTATATGTAACCCTTCTCTCTTACCTTCGGTATATCAAGAATATTGGGTTTCGGGGTTATTTATCGTTATTCCAAATATAATAATTCATCAACCATATTATGAAGAACTGACAGTAAATAGCAGTATAACAATATAAAGTATGCACAGGTTGTTTGATTAGGTATGGTATGTTATGTTGTGATAAATGCAGTGATCAGACATCAGATAACGGATATATGTCCTTATAATTAAGCCTACTAGTGTAAGACTAAAAACTGAAACACGGAGGTGCCAAAAGCCGGTTCTTAGGCTCTGGGCAAAAACATAACACTGAACTACTGAGTTTCTGTATACACCTCCAACACAGAGACAACAAACGCTCTGATTGGTCAACCTGAACAACGAGAGAACAAAGAAACAAAGAAACGTCGACGTGGCAATATCAGCTGCTAGCCGTCGTCATGGTAGCGACACTGTTTTCAAAAGTATCCAGCTATTGCGTCACGAGATTGTGGATTATGTCCTCTAAAGTACAAATACAGTACAAATACATAAGAAATGACTTTTATGTCCTCTAAAACACCAGTACAGCAAGGACACGGCCTTTTTATGCCTGGCAAACCAACTACAGAGTACTTTAAGGGAAAATAACCGGCTAATTACGCAAAAGCTTTTACACCGCTCCCAGAAAATGGGATTTTCAGTCTATAAAATATAAAAATCACAGTTTCTAAAACATAAAGATACTCTAAACAGTTAGTTTCTTTGCGCGGACGGCGTTTACGCAGTTTCTTGAGGCTAGCAAGAGTCCTTTTCTCTTTGGGGGAGCCACTTTACTAGGAGGGCTATAAATCCTGGGTGAAGGGTGCAATATGATTGCATCAGAAGGTGTAGGATTATGGTCGGGGTATCCGCCGTTTCGATATGCTTCTCCTCGAGCTGATTTTCCTCCGCTCGTAGCTGGATACGTTCATCCAAAAACTCTCGCAGAGAATGGGGTTGTCTAAGTGCGATATCTTCTTAGAGATTCTGGATTTCACAATCGAACTGAGATAAAGACAATTCGTTTATCGCTTGGACTTGCTGTTATAACTTACGTTTATCTGAACAAACGTAGGTTTCCTTTCTGATCTTTGTAGTATAGCGTTTAACTCGTTTGGTACAACGTTCTCCGCCACTCTGGTGACAGGTTATATCGTGTCAAGCCGGGACGATGGTAAGGGTTAAACGGCGATATTAAATGTCTGCGTCACAATCCGGCTAGGTAAGATGGGCGGCTAGCTAGAAATCACTGTCGGAGTGTTACCGATTAATTGTTAGGGTAGCACTAGATCTTTGAACAGTGAATACAGTCCGCGAGGATCCGCGACACCACCAGGATCGCAGGTCTGAGGTCCAACTAAGGAATGAGGAGGTTTGACCAAGTATTCCGGGACTCTGATCGTAGGTTTACTCCAGGATCGTTCGAGCCGAGTGAGCATAGGTGATACGTCAAACAAGTTTCGCTCGAAACTCCAGTAAATATAACGAGCACAACTGTGTTTAACACAACGTTTCCGTGGATGTTTATGTCTTTCCGTTTATTAGTTGGGTCTAGGGCATTTATCATAATAATACCAAAGACGCACGTCTGGTAGGGGAAACGCGGGTGATATTTATTTGTTGTTACAATGCTTCTATCAAGAATTCCAAATATACGTTGGAGTTACCGCGTTTATTTGTTTCTTTAGTGTCTTTTCTTTCGAGTCGATTTCGAATAGAATTTTTGCATTCGAATTTCAGTTTATGGTTCCGACTCCGCTGGGCAGGATATATAGTCGACATAGTCCGTATTATGTAAATCGATAGGATGACCAGTAGTTAAGAAGACCATATACGTACCATTACGCTGCGTATATCGAGCAGCGAATTTTCTATAGTCCAACTCGCGCGAGCTGCTCTTGGGACATTGGCGGTTCGATATAACGACCATCGTCCTCCGCAGCAGTTGGACTAACGTCGCCGCGTATTAAGCTATCAACAAAAGCTTGTAAAAATAGAGTATATCGCTCCCCGATACTAAGACCATCTTCTATCAACTCCGTCATATCTGCTATATATGAGTTTATCCGTATTATAATGAGTTTATATTTAGGCGAGCGGGCGTCGCTGCCTACCCCAATCAACCCCCGGACAGTACGAGATCCTCAGCGCCGATGTGTCGTCGCCGCTGTACTTTCGCCAACGACGTAGCCGCACAACGACAACGACAACCGGCACAAGTCACTCAACTGTCCGTCCCAAAGGCTTAGATGTACTTCAGGTTTTCCTTGGAGAGTTAGGTTACTTTTACGATTGCGACTAGCTACTGTAAACACACCTTAGCAGTAACATTCACCTATAAACTCACAAATACCACACAACTGGTCACAACTACGCACATTCGGGCCATTTGTCCGTTAGTCAATGCCTTCCAGAATGTCACTGTATTATTATGTATCCTTGGATACTAGTAGTGCGCTATTTATTCCCTATGCTATTCAATGGGACAAGCTTTCTATTGTTCGTTTAACTCAATTCTAATTCTAGCGTGGTTGTTGCTATGGTGACATTATGCAAAGCTAGCGGTAGAATTAGGGTAATTCCAATGCATACAGATCTGGGATGTTATTTAATAGTATTCTTTAATAGTCAATGTTCGGTTTTATACATGACTTTATGAATTTTATCGGCTATTGACTATGTTTGGGAGACTTTCGCACACTCATAGGCATAATAAGATAAATCTCCGCTCCCTTGATCTATTAATTAATGGAATTTTGGGAATGTTATAAATTGCGTAAAAATGGCAATTTATTAAATTCATTAAAAGGCATGAATTTAAATTATTCCCTGAAATTTTATTATTTGATAATTAAATGGACATATTTTGATTCTAGAATATGTCTGGGGACACATGATCCTTAATTCTATGACAATTGTCTTTTTAAGAATATCGGTAAATGCTACGATATCTTAATTGACTAGAATTGTTGAAGGATCTGAATTTACAGATTTTGATTTATTAGATTTGCAAATATTAAATAATTAATATTTGAGATGGGCACCGATTTATTCCAGAACTTGTCTGGGGACGTTAACCACTGATTCTAGAATTTGTCTTTCAAGTATATCGGTGGGTGCCGCGATATCTTAATCGACTAGAATGACAGATGGTCAAAGGGTTTAACAGATTTATTTTGCGTTATACGCTACTGTTAAAGGGACATCACGCTACTATATGTATTATTTAATATACGGTATGAGAGCAATATCGCACGAAGCAATGTCAGTGTGAAGAGGCAAGTCGTTTCCAAGGTCTACCCAGAGCTTGGTTTAGCCGAGACACGAGGATCTGAACTTTGCATTCCTAATAATCTGCCTACCAATAATACTTGAATATAGTAGTGGCTTTATTGTACTTTAATAAGTACGGACATTTCATCTTACTGTAGTCACGTATTTATAATATGATACGGACAGTAAGGAAAGAGGAAAAGAATTATTTCTTGCCGTCGCATTAAATATAATATATACGTAATTAAGTAATAAACGCGAATATATATTGCACTAATCTACTAAATAATCGCTAAAATAACATTCTACTGAATAAAATTAAAGAAAACGATTATAATAAAATTACATAGTAATACATACAGAAATATAAAAATAATAAAATAATATAAAATAATAGAGTCACACACCCACTCCATATGTTGTTACGTTATGGAGTCCCTAGATGTTTAAAGGATTAGGGAGGTGGTCGTGGGAAGAGAATCTTGCCTTCCACAGTTTCCGGAGAGTCCTCCATTCCCTTCCGGTAAACACAAACGACCGACTGGGTGATTGAGTCGCTGCATCCCGAATACAATTCCAGGTTTCCTCTTCGTCCTGGAATAGTGACGATAGAAACATCGCTCTAAGTACACGACGGCCTTACAAAGCCGATTCCAGGAGCTATAGTGGTCCGTCGCTCCCTGCAGGAGAGGTGAGAGTCCCTGCGAGACGTCTGATGTTCCAGAGCTCCAATCGCTCTCTCTGATCTTCATGAAGGATCCACTCGCGGTGGGGAGGTCCAGATCCACGGCGTCGTCCCTGGCAATATATAATACCGACAGATCAATCCTGGGTTCAAATAACTCCGCTCCACTCGTCCGGGTTTTAGGTTTAACTTTCTCCGCTCCCTTGGCTGGTCTAATCTCAGTCGGAGTAAGATGGGGAGGCCATTCATCCTCCTTACTCAGGAAGTCGGGTTCACCTAACCGGTTTGTAGTATCTGTCAGTTCTTGAGGAGTTGCTCCTCTGGAAGCGATGTCAGTTGGATTAAACTTCTTGGGGCAATATCTCCATTGATCTACATTGGAGCTAATATCGTCATTATCTGAGGAGTGTGGTGTTCCTTCAGTTGGGTCGTCTCCCTCACTAGTATCATCTTCCCATTCACTCACCTGGCGGATGCGATCTTGAAGCAGTCTTTCTCTGAGCGTTCT
Organism: Nemertoderma westbladi; assembly: GCA_032718475.1. Classification (NCBI taxonomy): domain Eukaryota; kingdom Metazoa; phylum Xenacoelomorpha; order Nemertodermatida; family Nemertodermatidae; genus Nemertoderma; species Nemertoderma westbladi. The sequence continues at coordinate 20,772 of JAUCBJ010001184.1, forward strand.
TCGGGAAGGTCCAGTAAGGTACCAACCTACTCTAGTTCTTACCGCATAGGTCTGAAGTGGTTGCGGTTGAGTAGGTCGTTTCTCTAATGTCTCCAGCGCCTCATGCGCGTTTTGACCGATTAATATTTGTACTCCAGGATAATTGGTGTCGAATCTAGGGATGTTAAGTTGTTGGACATGATCATCTTCGTCCCAATTATAAGGTTCAACTTGGGTGGTGGCGAAGTTCTTTATTGCCACCATTTTTACTGACCTTATACTGTATTCTCCTAGTTTATCCTGTGGAGTGGACAACTCACCTATATAATAGTCGGCAGCTACAGTAGAATTCCAAACCTGCATGATCCCTGACATGTTTAGCTTGGTTCGGAACTTGGGTTGTCCAGCAAAGATGACTTCAGCTAGTTCTTTATCGATGAATGTTCCTGTGCTGCCGGAGTCCAGGAGGGCGTTCACTATATAGCTCTTCTGAGGTCCGTGGACCCGTAACTGGACTACAGGAAATTCTCGGATTCCTATATTGGAAGTTGGCGCTTTCCAAGATGGTTGTTGATCAGAAGTAGTTAAGGTAAGGTCGCTGTCTGTGTCTTTCTCATGCACGAGTGCTCGATACACTGCGGTGGTGTTTATTAGGTAACAGGATTCGTTTTGGTCGGAGAACTCGTCCGTATAGAATCCTTCCATCTCAGATTGATCAGTGTCGTTCACATCACTGAATTGGACATGTAGTTTGGACTCACTTACCTGACTCGGGCTGTTTCGTTCGAATTCCGTGTGCAACAAGATATGATGTTTTGCGCCGCACTTGGCACACCTTGCATCGGAGTTACAGGTTCGCCGTTGGTGTCCTCGTCTGAGGCAATTATAACACAACCGCTTATCCCACATGACTTCACGTCTATCCTCAAGTGATTTCCTCAGGAATTTATCACACGCATTTAAACGGTGGGGCCCGTCGCACAGCACACATTTCGGCTTGATGTTACTTACTTTAACCTGTGCTATGTGGTGCACACTTGTTCTTTCCTCGGGCTTTCTCACCTGAATTCTTTTAGGAGACGTAGGAAGGGTTTTTTGTACCGGTTCCCTTCTGTCATTGGGTCGAGACTCGGATTTACTTACCTGATCTTTAGGCATTTTATTGACATAATAAGATCTGTCAGTGTCTTTCCCGCTGTCCTCTCCTTGAGAAGTTTGGCTTTCACCGTCGTCGGTATAACATACTGGTGTTACCCTTCTCCTAGAAACGGGTTTCTCACTTACCTTGTTTTCCAATGTCTTCTCTCTGGACTGCCTTAGGAGCTGTAATTTCACTTCTCTATCTAAGAATGACATGAGATCAGTCATGGTAGGGTCTCGTCGTTGTTGTTCCATCAGATATAACACCTTCTTGTCCCAGCGTGTACCTACTCCACCCTTGGGCAAAGTAGATGCTAAGGCTCCTACAACCATAGAATTCTGGTATTCATGAGACTTACCTAACCAATCTAGTTGTCTCCAGATCTCCTGAATCTCATCGGAAAACTCTATAATCCCGCTGCTAAGAAACTTTCGGGGCGCCATTAATTTCGCATATAAATACCTAGCTATGTTAGTCCTATTACCATACCTGATGTTTAGTGTATCCCAAACTTGTCTTAATCCATCTGGATGTCCAATAAATTTTAACGCCATTGACTTGGGAGATCCTTCCAAGCACTCGATGAGGAATCTAAGTTTCTCTCCATTAGATAGCACAGAGTTCTGTATGTTATCTTTGTAATATTCATTAAAAGGTAACCATTTCATCTCATCTCCATTGAACTTGACGATCTCTCCCACCTTTACCGCTTGCCGGGCTTCGGTTCTAGCCATTTGACGCGTAAAACTTTCTTGGGCCATCGTGTTATTTAATATCGAGTTATCGGTATATAAATTTCTCGGATTATGATCAGCTCTATAGGGAATGTCATTATCAACAGGTCATATAATTACCCTTAATAGGGTTCACTATAGGAGTTTCGACTTCGCTAGCAGTATATATGCGTGTAGGCTCCACACCTTGCGCATGAGATACTTCAGACCTAACAGGTTGACACATTGTTACTGAGGGTGGTGGTATACCCCTTTGTGTGTTTACTAATTTATCGCGTTCGAGCGCGATACTTTGCTGCACTTCTTGCAACTCTAGCCTACTTTCCCTTACTGTGCCCTTGAATTGCTGGACAGTCTCCTGCATCTGCCCGAGCAGGATATCCATCCCCCGCCGTCTCTCGTCCACCCATTCGACCGCCGAAGCGGGAGTCGCCAACGTTGTAGCGGGCGGACGAGGGACAACGGGCGACAAATTATGAATAATTCGCTCGGGGTCCAGGACCTGAACTGTATCCGGGGCAGTTCTACGGGGCACAGGTAGCTTAGTGCTATGCAAAGGGAATTTAGAGGTAGTCTCAGGGAGCACAGGTATGTCTATCACCGAAGGGGTGATTTCAAGAACAGGCCTAATTATTTCAGGCTCATCTACTATAGTAGGGAGTCTTTCTATTTTAATTATTTGGTCTGTGGGCTCTGTACTACCTAAGTTGGTGTTATTTAGTTGCCTTCTAACAGCTGGAGGCAAATCAGGCAATTTCTGACGGTGGAATGTTCTTTTACGTCTGCTTAAACGAGATCTATTTCCTTTGCCTTCAGTATCGGTGGTATCACCTTCCTCAGATGATGTATATCCCTGTCGTTTGGGAGTAGATCGATTCATCATCTGCATATTGCTAGCTGTTAACTGTTTATTTATGCAGTCTTGATTCTCCTGAATGTTTTCCAATTCTAACTGGGTGATTTCTTCAGTCGCTCTCCGTTCTGCTTCTGCTACTGCCTCTGCCACTTTTCTTTCCACTTCGGCCTCTGCCGCTGTCGCCTTTCTTTCCGCTTCGGCCTCTGCCGCTGCCGCCTTTCTTTCCGCTTCGGCTTCTGCCGCTGCCGCCTTTCTTCCCGCTTCTGCCTCTGCCGCTGCCGCCTTTCTTTCCGCTTCTGCCGATGCCACTGCTGCTGCTACTGCCGCTGCCTTTCTGTCTTCTATACGTTTTTTCTTAACCCTTTCCTCTTGGTCTCTAGCGATGCGGAGTTGTTCATCGAATTTAGCCTGATTCGCAGCTCTCATTTCCACATCGATGGCATCCAACACAAGCTTGGTTCCTTCACTATTAGGGCTAAGTCCCTCTAACCTTCTCCTCAACTCGTCATTACCTAAAAAACGTTGATAGTCCGACAGATAGATGTCAATGGCATCCCTCTTATGCGGTTTCTCTGCCGTCGCTTCACTTTCCACTTGGGAAAAAGTAGCGTCTGTTGATTCTCCATGGGTTGATCGCTCCTCTAGCTGAGCTTTCCACTGAGCTGTTCCTTGAACCTGGAGATTCACCCTTTGAAACCAAGTCTTTACGGCGACTTGCAACGACGTGTCTTGTCTTCGTTTAGAAGCCTCCTCAAAGGCTGATAAGATTAGCCTGATTCGTAGAATTCTTTCTCTAACTTGATAAAGCAGCAATCCCTGCTCTTGAGGTCCTTGAGGTTGATGAAACAGTTGTTCTTTTAATCGCTCTATAGAGCTGAAGAATCCCTGTGCGTATCCGGCTGCGGACCTCTTCCACACAGCTGGATCGATGGTTTCCTTGGCTACTCCCATCCGGTGTATGTCTTCCCAGGCAGCTTCTGATAAATCAAACGGGAGTCCGGGTCCGGGAAAGTTCCATTGCGACTCGACCATGGACTTCAGTTCTTCCCTTGTGTATCCAGCATAACTATCTCTAGTTGAACGCTGGCTTCTCGCCCAATCGATCTGGTGTTCTTCCACAGCGATCAATAATCTAGTGAGTACGGCTGCAGGAAGGATGAGAAGGGGATCCGAATAAACCTCATCCGTCATCCTTGCTCCGCGTTCGGGTGTCAGTTCTACCGTATCTTCACTACTGGAGCTATCGGGCCGTTGAGAAGTAAGTTCTTGGCTCGCGGGTTGTTGCTGTTCCGCTGCTTCTTGGTCCCGTTTGACCTGAGCTCGAGTGCCTATGATAGACCTACGATGTTGAACCAGCCTAGGTTCTTTTATTACTACTGGAGGGATGACTTTCCTCACAGTGGGAGGTGAACTGAACTTACGACTAGACAGTTCTACATCTCTGTCTGAGTCGCAGATAGTTACATCTAATAAACTGTCTGACAGGTTCTGCTTAGTATCAGACATGTTTATGTATACAGTTGAATGTCTACTGCTGTATTACAGTCTGAGCAAGTCTAGTAATTCAGTATTAACTGCTAGCCTAGTAATTAATTACCGATACTGCTACTCAGTGTAGCGTGATATATATATAATATATTAGAATACCGGTATGCTTATAGTATATATAACGATTATTACAGACTAGGTTTATCACAGAATACCGGTATAATTTTAGCACAAATATATATAAATATATAATAGGCCTATCGGGAATACCAGTATACAGCTTACAGTTTTGTAGTATATAATTCTGGACTAGAATTAATTACAAGTACCGGTATAATTTCAGCCTAAATTTATAGAAATAAAGATAATAGGCCTATCGTAAATACCGGTATATCAATTATTTTAAATAATTGAATTTCTGAATTTTTAGGGTTACTTGGTTACTTTACTTACTTTATTACCGCTATTTGAGCAGTAGACCAACTGATATGGAGACCTAATGGTTGTATGGTAGGCCTACTATTTATAAATCTTTTGAATTGATTTATAATATATATATACCCTTTAATGGGTTTTGTCAATGTTTGAAATAAATGTTATTATTTCTGGGGAGTAATCACTACACAAAGCGGTGCGCTTTCAGGGAAGTGTTACTTATAGGACACTAAAACAAATAATTCTAATTTACCTAAGTTACTTAATACTACAAATTACGTACAATTCGGGTGAGATTACAATCTCTAAATAAACACAAAAATTTACAAAAAACACAAAATACGAATTTTTAGGGTAATTTTACAAGAAGTCTACAAACCAGCCTAACAAAGGGTTAGAAATCTGGTTATTACAACGGACAGGGTACTACGGTATTTGAAATAATAAGTAGTAGTAAATACACTGCGTTGTCCAGATAGGAAAATACCACCGCCTGACGACCTATAGCCGTATCGCTATAGGTACTACGTTATGTATCACGGAGTGTTCCTACCTAGAAGTTAATAGAGCTAATCGAACGTGCCTATTAACCACTTTACACCACAAATGTAATGCCTACACTAATTACTTTCGGAAAGCACTGTACACTAAACCCTAAATTAGGTACGAGTACTTGTATAACATATAATCAGTAGTTAAATATACTTGAACAGCTAAAAGAACCACGGCATCTGCTGGAGTGACCGATGCACAAAATCACCAGTCTTTACCTACGCCAAGCAGCCCGTGTAGTACCGGGGTTAATTTAACTATAGCGGTATGTATAACAAACACAATTACTTGTAGGAACAAACTTGGGGAATGAATGTTGCGGATAATCGCATAAACTCTGAATAATAAATATTACGCTACGCGTACAAACTACTCAAACAAAATGCAGACCGAACACTGACAGACTACTATCAAGCCTAAACAAACTACGGTATATGCAGACTCCGAAATAATTAGGTAGTATGCGTTCTAACCCAGTAGTACGACTTATTCTTTAGTTGGGGGTTTACCTTACAGCATTCGCTGCCCCTACTTCCTAACCGTTCTTTATCGGACAAGTGATCTACACACGCTGCAATCCGTTCAGACCTAATAACAGCCAGACAACTATCCAGCCTACAAATTATCTAAATAAATATTATACGCTACCCGTACAGACTTACACAAACAAAGTACAGACTCAACGATGGCAGACTACTCTCAAGCCTAAATAAACTACAGGACATGCAGACTCCGAAATAATTAGGTAGTATGCGTTCTAACCCAGTAGTACGACTTATTCTTTAATTGGGGGTTTACCTTACAGCATTCGCTGCCCCTACTTCCTAACCGTTCTTTATCGGACAGGTGATCTACACACACTGCAATCCGTTCAGACCTAACAGCAATCAGACAACAGCTCAGCCTACAAATTGTCTGTACAATCTGATCAGGCTTACACGCCTTCTGCTCAATACTGGCCTACAAATAAATAAAACTGACAGAAATAGGCCTAAGTAAAATCCCAATAAAAACCAGGCGTCCCCGATTAATTATTAAGACCTACCGGCATATATAATCAAATCGAATAATACTGCTGTACTTATACGGGAAGTACCGGTTAGGACAGTTAGGCCTACCGACCTACAGAAGTACCGGTTCTGGCAGTTGGACCTACGGACCTACGGCAGTACCGGTTCTGACAGTTGGGCCTACTGACCTACTGAAGTACCGTTCAGGTTTACCGGTTGACCGGTACTTTCAACTTTATTGCTTACTGCAATAAAGAAGCTATATCCGTTATTGTTCGCGCTTTCAGACCTTTGGCAGTTTAACCCGCCAAATTAGGATGTCTTCTAGATAATAAATCACCTTTAGTCTATGACAAGTATTTAATTCACTACACTAGTCGAAACCAATCTGTGCGCGATCATTCACCCGCTGGATTTACCCGGGAGATTGGGTTCGACGGCTTAATCTTATTGCTATGTAAGCCTAATGTATTATTCGACTGACAGTATTATATAATCTCTGACAATATTATTCACCTTCGGGAAATATTAACAGTTCCTTTAGGACGTGGCGCTCTATCTATATAAAAAGAGTTATGACTTAAACTACTCACAACGATATGGCTTAGTTATAATTCACATATATGGCGCATTCTTTAGGAAATGCTTCGTTATCAGGTTCACTCATACACAATGCTGCACAATACTGCACACTGATCTGCCGATCTTCACTGATTTTAGTTATATATAAAAGGAACACGGACCGAATCATGTAGGGTCTATCAAATAACATTAGATTCACTTCAAACCACTTTAACACAAGTCACAATTGTTATATGTAACCCTTCTCTCTTACCTTCGGTATATCAAGAATATTGGGTTTCGGGGTTATTTATCGTTATTCCAAATATAATAATTCATCAACCATATTATGAAGAACTGACAGTAAATAGCAGTATAACAATATAAAGTATGCACAGGTTGTTTGATTAGGTATGGTATGTTATGTTGTGATAAATGCAGTGATCAGACATCAGATAACGGATATATGTCCTTATAATTAAGCCTACTAGTGTAAGACTAAAAACTGAAACACGGAGGTGCCAAAAGCCGGTTCTTAGGCTCTGGGCAAAAACATAACACTGAACTACTGAGTTTCTGTATACACCTCCAACACAGAGACAACAAACGCTCTGATTGGTCAACCTGAACAACGAGAGAACAAAGAAACAAAGAAACGTCGACGTGGCAATATCAGCTGCTAGCCGTCGTCATGGTAGCGACACTGTTTTCAAAAGTATCCAGCTATTGCGTCACGAGATTGTGGATTATGTCCTCTAAAGTACAAATACAGTACAAATACATAAGAAATGACTTTTATGTCCTCTAAAACACCAGTACAGCAAGGACACGGCCTTTTTATGCCTGGCAAACCAACTACAGAGTACTTTAAGGGAAAATAACCGGCTAATTACGCAAAAGCTTTTACATCACCTGACTTCCGGATCCATGATCCCAGGTAACAGAAGTCGTCCACATGCTCAAGCATACCATCCTTTGAGCTTATGCTCATCCGATCAGAGACTTGCTGAGAACTTTCAAAGTTAACTGTCAAAACTTTGGTCTTTCTGGAGTTAATATAAAGACCAACGCTAGAAGCAGCATGTTCTAATGAGCTGAGGAGCCGTTGGGCTCCCTCTAGTGATTCTGAGAGTACTCCTAAGTCATCAGCAAAGTCTAGATCAGTTAGGTACTTGGCAGGATTTCCTGGACTTCTGGAGCCAGTAGGTGGAGTTATCATCACCCCATCATCATTATGATGATCTAAGGACATGCGTATAACATAGTCAGCCACAATTATGAACAAGAATGGTGCAAGTGTGTCAAGGCCTTGAAGAAGTCAACAAAGATAAAAGCCAGATGCCTGTCTTTATTTTTTGATAACTCTTCAATTATCCTTCTAAGTGCCAAAATGGGTTCCATGGTCCCATGACCTTTGCGGAACCCATTCTGATTTCCACGGAGCAGTCTCTCAATGGGATCCCTGATGCGATTTAATAGAATTCTATTGTATAGCTTTGCAGCAATCGAGATCGATGAGATTCCCCGAAAAGAACCATAGAGTGTTAGGTTGCCCTTCTTGGGAACTGGCACCAACTTATTTGTTTTCATTTCTTGTGGGACTCTTGTTGTTCGGTACATGTCTACTATGATGGGGTAGATGAGCTTTAAACACTCGGGTATTTTAAAGACCTCAGGGGGAACACCATCTACTCCACTGGCACGATTGGTCTTAATGCTCTTTGCAGCAACCTTCACTTCTGCAAAGGAGATATAGCCAATGGGAATATCTGGGAGTACAGACTCAGACACTTTTACTTCTATAAAGTTATCAGGCAATACCTTGTCATTATTGAGGAGCTTTTCAAAGTGGGCCTTCCAACCATTGAGGCGATCGGCTGGTGATTCAGCCTTAACCTTGGTGGTTGGTTGGCTTTTCCGCCCAGTAAGCAAGTTGATCGATTTCCATGCCTGGGATGATTGCCTGCTGTCGTCGGCATCATTGATGGCATCAACCTGTTGGTTTATTAGCTCCTGTAGATTAACAGAGTACTGCCTGTTCAGGGACCTAGATGCAGCCTTAACTGCATTCTTGGCCGCTGTAGTCTGTTTGAGTCGGGACTCTTTCTGCGCCTTATATAGGTCATTTCGACACTTCTGGATTTTGTTGTCAGTCCAGGGGGCCCTTTCCTGTTTCGAGGGTATACAGGAACTGTTTCTGCAGCTGCTAACTTAACTGCTTCTGTGAAGGCAGTATAGCCCTCACAGTGATCTGCCGCCTCATAGGCAAGAACCTCATACCTGTTGCTCAGCTGTAGTGTGAAGCTGGATCTCACACTTGGCTGTTGCAACAGAGAGGACCAGTCATGCCGCGGCAAGGCAGATTTCGTTGTTCTGCTAGCACGCAGACTAAGTCTTACCTTGGCCACAATAAGGCGGTGATCACTGGAGAAGGGTCGAAGTGTGAATGCATTACAGTCTTGTATAGAGCTCCTGTACCTCCTACGAAACAGAATATGGTCAATCTGGGACTTGTGACCACTGGGTCCACTATGAGTCCATAGCTTTCCAGTTCGCTTCTTGAACTGGGTTCCAGCCGAAAACAATCCATTTCCAGAGATAAAATCCTGAAGATGGACGGAATTTCGGTTGACACTATTGCTATAGACCCAGGGCGACGTAGGCGATTGATGCAGACTTGCATTAAAGTCTTCCAGGAATGTTAAGAATGCATGCTGGTCCACTCCATCAGTAGCTGCTTGTAGATTGTGGTAGAAATTTTCCACCTCCTCTACAGGGACAACACTAGTTGGAGAGTAGCACACAATCAGAACCACCTTAGGAAACTTCTTGCCAGTCTTCCAGAACATGAGAAGTGGCAACGGATGATGCGGTTAGAGATTTGGTCTATTTTGTCCAATGCTGCATGTGCAGTTGGATTCATCAATAGACCAATACCACCATTGCTACTATCATCTGCTGACACAAGGGCGAGTAGCCAACCGCCCCCCATGTCCTTAATCAGAACCTCATCAGTCTGTCCAGTCTGCATTCGGTGCTCTTGAACACCCACTGCACTAAGAGAAAGCTTATCTGCCAAGGCAGTCAGCTCACCTTGTCGCATTGGGGACCCGAGTGTTAGGGTGTTTACTGAGGCTAATCTTGTGACTTGCCTCAGATTCACCAATGGCTTTGTTGGTCGGGGTGGAACATGAGAGTAGCCTCCAACTCCAGAATCCCTCTCCCCCTCACAATCTGGCCTCTCTGGTGACCCAGGGTTTGGGCCAGAAAGGTCATCAGGAAAGGGTCTCAAATAATTGTTGGCTTCTCTCTCTCCAGTAGGGGGTGAGACAGGCAGCCGGTCAGGAGATAACTGACGCCTGTGAGGCCGATTGTGTCCGGTAATTCCACTGGCCTCTAGTGGCCGGACCTCCGCATTACTAATGTAATCCATAGTGGGGGGTTGGGGGTGCTTTTTTGCCGAGTCAGCTCTCGGGGCAAATACCACACCCTGGTTTGCCATTCCACAGGGTGGGTGTCGCAGTGGAGTCAGATATGAGGCCCATCATCCATATCTACTCTGGCGCACATGACCCACCATTGGCTGTGCAGCTCATCTGCTGGGTCATGCCCTGTACCCTTGCTGCCAGGTACAGGTCGCAGTGAAGTGCTCTCAGAGTGGACATGAGAACACTCTACTCCTGACCAGCCATTGGTAGATCACCATCTGCCTGGCCAGGCCATATACCCCTGCAGCCAAGTATATGGGTCCTTAATCCAGGACCAACGGCGTCCTTATCCCAGAACGATGGGGGTCCTAGCTACAGGACCAGATTTGCCCTAGTAAGAGGGTCTATGCAGCTACTGATGGCACCTCCTTTATGCTGCATGGAGGTGGTAAGTTTTCTTGATCAATGATCTAGAATACCTGACCTGACCCGAGCCTTGCCCACAAATAAATAAAATTAGATTCGCCATTGTTCATAATTAGCACAATAAAGCTTTTACGGCCATAAATAATATATAAATAATATATAAATTATAACCGTTACGGCACGAGTGATTTTGTTTTCCGAGCGACAGCGAGGGAATTAATAGAACGAGGGACGTAAAAGCCCTAATGTGCTAATCTAATTTTATTTATTTGTGGGGAATAATTATTTGTAGTTGTACACTTAAACTTTCTAGAAGAACCTAATAATGACGCGGTGACATACTGGATATACTGGAAATACATAGTAAAATGTATGGCGTAGGGACGTACCGAGAAATAATGTCGCACTGCGATATAAACTTGGAAAATATGTCGCCCTGGCGATTTGGTAAGCGAAATTAATTCCATACATATAAATAAAATACAATATTATATACTAATCAGTGCTAATAAATAAATAAAGCTAATATAAATAAAAATGCTAAAAAGGCAAAAATAAATTATTCACACTTCGTTTAAACTGTTCTAGAACAAAAAAAAAAATATCTTCCAAACATAAATATTTTATAAAAAATATCCAGAACATTTTCTGCACGCAAAATAACAAGTAAGCCTACTACTGTTACTGTAGCTAGAATAAACATTTTAGATTATCCAACTCAACAATAATACTCGAAGAAACTGCAATACACCAAACTCGTAGTATCAGCTTAAGCGAAATATAACGAAATATTGTATTAAAATACTAAATGTCAAACCGTGGATAAGACGTTATGCTATGGAGTTCAAACTCAATAAAATTCATTCAATTTTTTCAATATAAGTCGTAATTAGTCATTGCGAACGGATCTGATATACTCCGGGTGTGTCAGATTACAATACGATATTAACTTCCTACAAGTGTATGGAAGCATAAAGAGATGGCTGAGGCGAATCAGCTGTTACCAACAACTCGGGATATCGTTGTTGATTATGTTGTACACTTTCTCCGCCAATCTGATATGGCTGTACCTAGGCGGTACTAACACATACCATCGGCACCACAATCGAATGCCGCTAATACAATGAGAGATTACGGAAGGTACTTTATTGAAAGATACGTTGAATCCAATGAGGATATAAGGGAAACAATCAAACAAGAGATTGAATTCCTAGCAGGGAACTTCATGTCTGAATCCTCAATTATTCGTAAGGCAAAGTTAAAACGCGCCTTGGAATGCATCACACAGGTGGATTTTATGAGTCTGGGATGGTTTCGGATAGTATCAACCGTACCGTATAGTGGCAGGTTGTCAGTGGAAATAACCAAGAAGGGATTAGTGGAAGAGGTTGAGGATGTCATCGACGCATCGGTAGAATGTTTGGAAGAACGATGTGGATCATGGATCAACAGTCATGGTGGTTGGCTCGACGGGTTCGTCAATTTCGCAAGAAACGAAATGAGAGTGGAATGCCCAAGGGTGAATTGCGATGGAAGGTGTAGGTAGGAGCTCATCATACAGCGACTTATGTCGCCAAAGTAACGGGACAGACACTACAGTGATTTATTATGTCGTCAAAGTAACGGGACAGACACTACAGTGATTTATTATGTCGTCAAAGTAACGGGACAGACACTACAGTGATTTATTATGTCGCCAAAGTAAAAATATAAAATAAATTTATTGATGATCCCAAATTATATAACAAAAGTTAATATTCATAATTTGTATTATAGAATAATATTATTCATTCACGCCATGACTTTGAATTGTTGGCCCGTTTACATAAAAAATTATTAATCTTAAATTGTTACTTTTTCGCTCGAAGATATCCCCAAATCGGGTAAAAAGGATTACTTTTTCTCTAAAAAAAAAAGTAACCCATAGGATTGCCATAGTAACCCATAGGATTGCCATAGTAACCCATAGGATTGCCATAGTAACCCATAGGATTGCCATAGTAACCCATAGGATTGCCATAGTAACCCATAGGATTGCCATAGTAACCCATAGGATTGCACCGGCGAAAAAAGTAAATTAAAAAAGGTTTGTAAGTAATTTGAGAGAAATCCATTGACACACTCAATAGTTATTGGAACTTTAGTTTGGTGTCTGCAAGGCGTACACTGTACTCCAAAGCGGAACTCAATATCCAATATTGGTTTATATACTGTAGTTCTGTAGTTAAGCGTCTCTCTAGTTACGTAATAAATATTGAGTGTTGCTTAGGCTGGATACTGAACGGGGGTGGTAATACTGAGTTCTATAGTATTACTGATGGGGGATGGTGGGGACTTCCTAACTGGGATCTTAGGGGAAAACTAACTGTGTTCGTCTTGATCTTCACATGTATTCAAATAATGATATAAAAGTATATAAAAGTTAATATACAGTACTTTACGTTGATGTATACCCCCCCCCCCCCCCCCCCCCCTTCCTATGGGTTTTTCCTTATTTTGTACATGTCTCCAATATAGTTGAAAAATGCATAGAAAACGATATACCATCGAAAAAGAAAATCATCAAAAGTTAATTAAGTTATTCAATTAATTTAATTCAGTTACATGCTGCAAGGCTTCACAACTCAAACTGTAAACTGGTAATGTATTATCAGTTACTCAGTTACATGCTGCAAGGCTTCACAACTCAAACTGTAAACTGGTAATCTATTATCAGTTACTCAGTTACATGCTGCAAGGCTTCACAACTCAAACTGTAAACTGGTAATCTATTATCAGTTACTCAGTTACATGCTGCAAGGCTTCACAACTCAAACTGTAAACTGGTAATTTATTATGAGTTACTCAGTTACATGCTGCAAGGCTTCACAACTCAAACTGTAAACTGGTAATCTATTATCAGTTACTCAGTTACATGCTGCAAGGCTTCACAACTCAAACTGTAAACTGGTAATCTATTATCAGTTACTCAGTTACATGCTGCAAGGCTTCACAACTCAAACTGTAAACTGGTAATTTATTATCAGTTACTCAGTTACTTGCTGCAAGGCTTCACAACTCAAACTGTAAACTGGTAATTTACTATCAGTTACTCAGTTACATGCTGCAAGGCTTCACAACTCAAACTGTAAACTGGTAATTTATTATGAGTTACTCAGTTACATGCTGCAAGGCTTCACAACTCAAACTGTAAACTGGTAATCTATTATCAGTTACTCAGTTACATGCTGCAAGGCTTCACAACTCAAACTGTAAACTGGTAATCTATTATCAGTTACTCAGTTACATGCTGCAAGGCTTCACAACTCAAACTGTAAACTGGTAATTTATTATCAGTTACTCAGTTACTTGCTGCAAGGCTTCACAACTCAAACTGTAAACTGGTAATTTACTATCAGTTACTCAGTTACATGCTGCAAGGCTTCACAACTCAAACTGTAAACTGGTAATTTATTATGAGTTACTCAGTTACATGCTGCAAGGCTTCACAACTCAAACTGTAAACTGGTAATCTATTATCAGTTACTCAGTTACATGCTGCAAGGCTTCACAACTCAAACTGTAAACTGGTAATCTATTATCAGTTACTCAGTTACATGCTGCAAGGCTTCACAACTCAAACTGTAAACTGGTAATCTATTATCAGTTACTCAGTTACATGCGAGCTCCAATATCTTAATTATCCACGTAACGGACATAGAAAACTGTCTGTCATCGTTAATTTATTGAATTTGCAAAAATTTGTATCAGGTAAATATTAATCAGTAATAAATGGTGTTGAAATACATTTCGGAAGTAACTGAAGAACGAACGCGAATATCTAAAACCGCAAACACTTTACTCTCAGTTTAAACGCGAAGCCGCGTGTATTTGTAACATAAACTATCAGGTTGCCATGGTATCGAAGTCATCCTGGGCCTCGTTATAATTCAATAAGTGTTTCTTAATCTTGGATGTGTCGGTCCAGGTAACGAAGTCCTCCATGCTGCGAGTAACGAGGAATGCCGGATCCGTTACGACATCGGGACCAACGCGAATGTGACCGTGCTCGACAAACTTAGTGGCCGCTTGGAGGTGCTCCGACATTCTCAGTCTCACCATGACAACCGGCAGTCTCCGTCTACAGAAACTCGAGGCAGTCACCTGGTCCGCCAACTGTAGACCCTTCATCGTGTTAATTAAACCCATTCGGTAGAGTTTCTCTAGGAGTGCCGATGATGACTGCACACGGAAACCATCGACGGGATCCAGTTCCTTTATCTTGGACACCAACTCACGTATCTCTCGACTGAGTTTGTTGTATTTCGTATAATCTTCCCGCCTCTGGATTCGATAACGTCGCATTACTTGGACTTCGTGTAAATTATTATCGACCTCCCAGGAGATAAAGTCGACTTTCTTCAACAGTTTCTGTTCGTGGTATTTTAGTTTGCGGACCATAGTGCAGATGCCAATTGCGGAATTGCAATTTTAGTAACGGTATCAAAATATTGTCAGCTGTACTACAGTACAGCTGTAGTACCGGACCTGACCTGTATCACAGTAGCCTACATTCATGACATTACGTGTATCACATGTTTTGGCCTTGGACCGCCACTGGAAACTGAATCTGAAACTACTATAGCTATGCTACTGATGTATACCACTGACAAAAAATTTGCTAAATAAATATTTTTACTGTCACGCGATAAGTCATTTTTATGTACTTAGTCCTAAGCGCTTTAGAGTACTATAGACGTAAATTTAGCGCTATATAAAAATTTTATTATTATTATTATTATAAACATAAATTCGTTACCGGTATGGTATATGAAATGAACTATGTGCGAAGTCAAAAAATTTCGCTGGACCGTTCTTGAAAAATCATACTAACAAATTCACAATCTTTATTTGGTTCTTTTGAAGGTCCCCTCCCTCTTTCCTACAAAAACTACCCACCTCCTGACCTCCACTATAAAAAAGTACGAGAGACATTTTTGTAATTTATAATAATTGTTTTGATTATTATATTAAAGTAGGCCCGGCCATTTACAGAAAATTATTTATTTGTTACTACTGTACAGTATTATATTGAGGTATTTTCAGAAAATCTCTCTAAAATTAGTTAATCAATAACATGGATAATTACATTACATACAATGATAGTATTAGGTGAATTTATTACGTAATGGTTGTATTTATTCGAGTAAATCAAAAAGCCCGTCAGAGTTACTAGAGCCCACTATAACATAGTATAATTAATAATAATATACAATTAAAAATATTTATTAATGTACAGTACAGTATTAAGCCTATGTCTGTCTACTATTGTATTATTAATACTATTATTATTTCTAAAAGTCATCTGAGTTGAGAATAATAAACATTGTTCTACATTCAGGTAGCAAGTAAATTAATCATCAACTACTAACTACGTTACCTTCTAGGTTGTCCAATGAGGTACTGAGACTTTGAAAAATTAATAACCAAGCAGGTTGAAGGATATCAAGTTATAGTGCCATGTGCCAGCCAATGGGAGTGGAGTTAGATGTGAGCCCAGCCTGGCACGTTAATGCCCTGCTTGCATTTGGTTGCATTGGTGGATGGATGGATGGCACAGGAGCCTGTTGTTCGTGTGTATTGGGCAAATAGTGCTCTACTGGTACAGTGCTGGCAACAACGTGAACTGTGAACAACAACATTGAGCCATGAGTATAATAGAGGATATATTGGTACTGGCGTCATTGGATATTTATCTGCAGCGGGTGTGGTACGTGTAATTTATATTGTATATTTTCAAAGTTGCTATATTATATTTCATCTGTATATTGGTTTGTTATATTTATGTTATGTTAATTATATATATGTCAATGAAACAGCTCTAACAGAATAATTTTATCCACACATTTGCCTATTCTTTCTTGATTCTGCACATTATTTTTTTTTACTAAAGGCCGTCGTTTCCGCTCTGCTTTTTTTTGCGCGGGATTCTGGGTATTTTTTTTGGACTTTTTTCAAGCTTTTTGTGCTTTTTTCAAGCTTTTGTGCTTTTTTTAAGCTTTGTTTTGAGGTTTTTTCCAAGCTATTTTTACTCTTCGTACTTTTACAGTAATTAATCTCGCAAGCCAGAATTATGCCACTTCACCACTAATTTATACGTAAGGCCCTGCAATCGTGATTTTTTTTATAAATTGGACCAGTATTTTTATTTTGGTTTTTAGTGCTTATTTATGAGCTTTTTTTCAAGCTATTTTTATTGAGATTTATTCTATATTTTAAGTTTTAATGACTTATGTTTTAATGATTCATTTTGAAGGAATGAAAAAAGCATGAAAAAAGCAGCGCGGAAACGGGTGTTTATTTTTCCATCTATATTTTTAGGATTTTATATTTTATGGAATAATGAGAATATTAAATTCGATAATAATTATTTGATTATTATGGTTAACTCTCAGCCGTCCTATAATTATAAAGCAAAAGATAAAATGGAGTCAGTTGTTACAGAACCTAAGGCAACTGGTAGTTCACCTAAAGTCGAAAGTTTAAATGGAAATACAGAAAGATTGATCGTTGAAGCACCTGTTGTGACAGCAGTGCCACATACTGGTGGTAACCCGCGTGCAATGTCTCCTAGCAACCTAAAAGAGTCCCCTAGCAACAACCCGGAAGTCCAATGTCTTAACAACGCTACTGAATCGCCTAGCGACCTTGCAACTGGTACCACCGAGATGGCAGACTGGAATGTTACTAAAGCATCCACTAAAAAGAAATGTATTTACGACATTAAATACAAATTGGCTTGCGTGGAATACGCGAGACGTATTCAGGGGTGCGATACGGCTGCGAGACACTTCAATGTACCGCCACGGTGTGTTAGAGACTGGCGGCAATACGAGCATCGACTCTGGATGAGTCACGATGCGTCATTGACTACTGGGGAACGACTCACCATCCGGTATAAACAGAGTTACCATGGCAACGGAGTTAAGATGATGGAACAGATGTTGTCTGATTGGTTAATAACAGGAGCATCGGGAGAGCGCCCCCTACCGACTCGAAGTGATATTCTTTCTCGCGCGCGTTCCATATACACCCGCTTGGAGGTTTCTACAAGTGATAATAGCAGTTTTTATCCATGTGCTGATTGGCTGTACCAGTTTGTGTGTCGTTGGCGGCTGTGGGACTGTGTACTGGATATGGGGGAGCGAATTACGGGCGGAGAAACGTTGAACACTATAGAAGAGATTATATCGTACATGACGGAGAACGTGGAAAGCGGTGGATCTGCGACGCCGTTGGGTGAGTACGAAGTTAAACAAACGGACGAGGGAAACGAGTCTGCTTACGTGACAGAGACAGGACAGAAATTACCTGAAACAACACCAGAAATCCTATCTTACATTCCCGTAAGTCCGTCGGACGAAACAACTGGCTTAGTTAGCCACGAAGCGGCTGCTGCAGGGGTTTCTGTAGCAGAAAAATCGTTAGTTTCTGCTGGAGTAATCGGTGGCTCATCCAGCGGTAGCTTAGCAACAACCATTGCAGTTAATCACGGGAGCTCTAGGAAACGAGTCGCACCCCAAACTAGTAAAGTCACGAACACATTTTCTCAGGCTTTAAAACGTATTCGAGGTGCTAACAAACGCAGTGACCCAGGTGGCAGTAGCTTGGTCAATAACACGGAACATATTCGAGGTGCTACCAATAGCAGCGTCCCCGGTGGCGGCAGTGGCTCGGCTTGTAACTCTGAGTTTCAGTTCCACTTCCAGACCCAGGATGACTCCTTACTGTGCGGTGTTTGCGCTACCGATGTACCGCAGTCTGCTAGCGTCCACTGCGAGGTTTGCGACATGGTCGCCCATGCACGTTGCGTGTCACTGACCGCCTCAGTAGCGCCGCAGTTACATTGGTATTGCCTGAAGTGTCTACCCGATGTACAACACCAACTCGCTAATCTAAAGATAATCAAATCTCTACAGCGATTAAATGCCGAGTCATTAGAGAGGATCAGTTACCTGGAGGGAGTTGTAATGGGACATAATGAGTTTAATTAGCACGTAGTATTCATATTCAAAACTCAAGAAACTCATTCAATTAATTACGTAATATAGACTAAATTAATATTGATAATTTAACATTGAGGCGAGATATTAATTCGTCGTGAAAGAATTTGCGTATCCCCCACACCCTGTCTCATGAACACATATCTGTCTACTATAATAATACACTGGAATTATCAATCCCCCGAATCTCCGGCTCCGGGCCGGAGCACATACTGTAACCCGGAGAAACCTCAGATCTCAGATTTAGTTCACAATTAAGCAAAAGTTTAAAATAAAAGTTTATAAATTCGACAAAAATTGGGTGGAGCCTTCTAGGGACACTTTATCAACTGAATGCACATCGAACAGTGCGTCAGATCCACCAACGTGCACCTTGGGTGGAGCCTTCTAGGGACACTTTATCAACTGAATGCACATCGAACAGTGCGTAAGATCCACCAACACGCACCTTGGGTGGAGCCTTCTAGGGACACTTTATCACCTGAATGCACATCGAACAGCGCGTAAGATCCACCAACGTGCACCTTGGGTGGAGCCTTCTAGGGACACTTTATCAACTGAATGCACATCGAACAGTGCGTAAGATCCACCAACGTGCACCTTGGGTGGAGCCTTCTAGGGACACTGAATGCACATCGAACAGTGCGTAAGATCCACCAACGTGCACCTTGGGTGGAGCCTTCTAGGGACACTTTATCACCTAAATGCACATCGAACAGCGCGTAAGATCCACCAACGTGCACCTTGGGTGGAGCCTTCTAGGGACACTTTATCAACTGAATGCACATCGAACAGTGCGTAAGATCCACCAACGTGCACCTTGGGTGGAGCCTTCTAGGGACACTTTATCAACTGAATGCACATCGAACAGTGCGTAAGATCCACCAACGTGCACCTTGGGTGGAGCCTTCTAGGGACACTTTATCAACTGAATGCACATCGAACAGTGCGTAAGATCCACCAACGTGCACCTTGGGTGGAGCCTTCTAGGGACACTTTATCAACTGAATGCACATCGAACAGTGCGTAAGATCCACCAACGTGCACCTTGGGTGGAGCCTTCTAGGGACACTTTATCAACTGAATGCACATCGAACAGTGCGTAAGATCCACCAACGTGCACCTTGGGTGGAGCCTTCTAGGGACACTTTATCAACTGAATGCACATCGAACAGTGCGTAAGATCCACCAACGTGCACCTTGGGTGGAGCCTTCCAGGGACACTTTATCAACTGAATGCACATCGAACAGTGCGTAAGATCCACCAACACGCACCTTGGGTGGAGCCTTCTAGGGACACTTTATCAACTGAATGCACATCGAACAGCGCGTAAGATCCACCAACGTGCACCTTGGGTGGAGCCTTCTAGGGACACTTTATCAACTGAATGCACATCGATCAGTGCGTAAGATCCACCAACACGCACCTTGGGTGGAGCCTTCTAGGGACACTTTATCAACTGAATGCACATCGAACAGTGCGTAAGATCCACCAACACGCACCTTGGGTGGAGCCTTCTAGGGACACTTTATCAACTGAATGCACATCGAACAGTGCGTAAGATCCACCAACGTGCACCTTGGGTGGAGCCTTCTAGGGACACTTTATCAACTGAATGCACATCGAACAGTGCGTAAGATCCACCAACACGCACCTTGGGTGGAGCCTTCTAGGGACACTTTATCACCTGAATGCACATCGAACAGCGCGTAAGATCCACCAACGTGCACCTTGGGTGGAGCCTTCTAGGGACACTTTATCAACTGAATGCACATCGATCAGTGCGTAAGATCCACCAACACGCACCTTGGGTGGAGCCTTCTAGGGACACTTTATCAACTGAATGCACATCGAACAGTGCGTAAGATCCACCAACACGCACCTTGGGTGGAGCCTTCTAGGGACACTTTATCAACTGAATGCACATCGAACAGTGCGTAAGATCCACCAACGTGCACCTTGGGTGGAGCCTTCTAGGGACACTTTATCAACTGAATGCACATCGAACAGTGCGTAAGATCCACCAACACGCACCTTGGGTGGAGCCTTCTAGGGACACTTTATCACCTGAATGCACATCGAACAGCGCGTAAGATCCACCAACGTGCACCTTGGGTGGAGCCTTCTAGGGACACTTTATCAACTGAATGCACATCGATCAGTGCGTAAGATCCACCAACACGCACCTTGGGTGGAGCCTTCTAGGGACACTTTATCAACTGAATGCACATCGAACAGTGCGTAAGATCCACCAACGTGCACCTTGGGTGGAGCCTTCTAGGGACACTTTATCAACTGAATGCACATCGAACAGTGCGTAAGATCCACCAACGTGCACCTTGGGTGGAGCCTTCTAGGGACACTTTATCAACTGAATGCACATCGAACAGTGCGTAAGATCCATCAACGTGCACCTTGGGTGGAGCCTTCTAGGGACACTTTATCAACTGAATGCACATCGAACAGCGCGTAAGATCCACCAACGTGCACCTTGGGTGGAGCCTTCTAGGGACACTTTATCAACTGAATGCACATCGAACAGTGCGTAAGATCCATCAACGCGCACCTTGGGTGGAGCCTTCTAGGGACACTTTATCAACTGAATGCACATCGAACAGTGCGTAAGATCCACCAACGTGCACCTTGGGTGGAGCCTTCTAGGGACACTTTATCAACTGAATGCACATCGAACAGTGCGTAAGATCCACCAACGTGCACCTTGGGTGGAGCCTTCTAGGGACACTTTATCAACTGAATGCACATCGAACAGTGCGTAAGATCCACCAACGTGCACCTTGGGTGGAGCCTTCTAGGGACACTTTATCAACTGAATGCACATCGAACAGTGCGTAAGATCCACCAACGTGCACCTTGGGTGGAGCCTTCTAGGGACACTTTATCAACTGAATGCACATCGAACAGTGCGTAAGATCCACCAACGTGCACCTTGGGTGGAGCCTTCTAGGGACACTTTATCAACTGAATGCACATCGAACAGTGCGTAAGATCCACCAACGTGCACCTTGGGTGGAGCCTTCTAGGGACACTTTATCAACTGAATGCACATCGAACAGTGCGTAAGATCCACCAACGTGCACCTTGGGTGGAGCCTTCTAGGGACACTTTATCAACTGAATGCACATCGAACAGTGCGTAAGATCCACCAACGTGCACCTTGGGTGGAGCCTTCTAGGGACACTTTATCAACTGAATGCACATCGAACAGTGCGTAAGATCCACCAACGTGCACCTTGGGTGGAGCCTTCTAGGGACACTTTATCAACTGAATGCACATCGATCAGTGCGTAAGATCCACCAACACGCACCTTGGGTGGAGCCTTCTAGGGACACTTTATCAACTGAATGCACATCGAACAGTGCGTAAGATCCACCAACGTGCACCTTGGGTGGAGCCTTCTAGGGACACTTTATCAACTGAATGCACATCGAACAGTGCGTAAGATCCACCAACGTGCACCTTGGGTGGAGCCTTCTAGGGACACTTTATCAACTGAATGCACATCGAACAGTGCGTAAGATCCATCAACGTGCACCTTGGGTGGAGCCTTCTAGGGACACTTTATCAACTGAATGCACATCGAACAGCGCGTAAGATCCACCAACGTGCACCTTGGGTGGAGCCTTCTAGGGACACTTTATCAACTGAATGCACATCGAACAGTGCGTAAGATCCATCAACGCGCACCTTGGGTGGAGCCTTCTAGGGACACTTTATCAACTGAATGCACATCGAACAGTGCGTAAGATCCACCAACGTGCACCTTGGGTGGAGCCTTCTAGGGACACTTTATCAACTGAATGCACATCGAACAGTGCGTAAGATCCACCAACGTGCACCTTGGGTGGAGCCTTCTAGGGACACTTTATCAACTGAATGCACATCGAACAGTGCGTAAGATCCACCAACGTGCACCTTGGGTGGAGCCTTCTAGGGACACTTTATCAACTGAATGCACATCGAACAGTGCGTAAGATCCACCAACGTGCACCTTGGGTGGAGCCTTCTAGGGACAGTTTATCAACTGAATGCACATCGAACAGTGCGTAAGATCCACCAACGTGCACCTTGGGTGGAGCCTTCTAGGGACACTTTATCAACTGAATGCACATCGAACAGTGCGTAAGATCCACCAACGTGCACCTTGGGTGGAGCCTTCTAGGGACACTTTATCAACTGAATGCACATCGAACAGTGCGTAAGATCCACCAACGTGCACCTTGGGTGGAGCCTTCTAGGGACACTTTATCAACTGAATGCACATCGAACAGTGCGTAAGATCCACCTACGTGCACCTAACAATAATAAACCTCACGTTTAAAATATTAATTTATAAATACAATTTACAACGTTTTTAATAATAACAATTGGACTTCTTCACTTATATAGTTACAAATGTCGATACTTTTAGAGTAATTTGCCTTTTAAAATAAACAATTAAGATGTGAACCGAATGAATTTTTATGTTTAAAGTTTAAAATAACAAACTTAAAACTCATTGTCTATAATTAAGTGTTGAATACAACGTGATTATAGTTTAACTACGTTATTTAATTACTAATTAGACGTAATAGAATACAACGTGAATATAAAAAAAGTGACACAATAAACTAATCTACCTGTGCACTTACATAATGTCGATGGTATAAGTTCCAAATATAATAAATACTGGGTCATTCAAATACTCAGTTCGGTTTTGGTATCTAAACTCACTCAGAAAAATGAATTTTATATGTGACTCAATGAAATATTAAAATGTTTTCAAGATAATTTCGTAGAATCGATACATCTCGCTCGCATACTTTCCTTTTTATGTCAGCGATGGTAAACTTTTGAATGACCCCAAATGAGATATAAGAACATAGGGATATAAACTGCACCACCCGCAATAAATCCGAGCCAGAATAAAAACTCACAGCATTTAATATCCCAACGATATTAATTGATTTGGAATAAAGTGAAAAGTTTTATACAAAAGTGATAAAATACACCAAACCAAAAGACAACAAACAGAAAATAATGGAAAAATATGAATAAATTTTATTATATAATCGGGCCAGTCTCCATGACTACTGCCTTAAAATCATAACCAACATTACGGGACACCATGAAGGCCCTATTCCGCGCTGCTTTTTTTGAGCTTCATTTCAAGCTTTTTTTAGTTAAAACAATTTCTAGAAATTAATTGCTTCACGATGAATCTCAGAATTTTGGAATGTTAAAACCTAAAATATAGAATAAAGCTCCAGAAAAAGCTTATAATAAAGCTTGAAAAAAAAACTCAAAATAAGCTTGATTCAAGAATACCGCACATAAAAAAGCAGCTCGGAAACGGCCCCCAACTCTGTAAAACCTGATTCAAGTGAAATTTAAAAAAATCGACCAATGGTAATGTTCACTTGTACAATACTTATAGTGCTTCTTGATATTTTTAGGAATTGAGTTGAAATCTTGAATTGTAATCTTTGGTAACTAATGTGCAACTTCTTTAAGCCGCTCAACCAATCAAAATCTATATCTACAGTTACTAAAATATTACAAAAGATGAAACAAATAATTCTAGAACTTATATATTTTCAACAGATCTATTATAGTTAACGAAGGGGTTTGTAAACTTAAAACTCCGTAGGTAGTACGTCGTGTGAGTGGTCGTTATGGAAGTCAATGTTGAAAACTCCGTAGGTAGTACGTCGTGTGAGTGGTCGTTATGGAAGTCAATGTTGAAAACTCCGTAGGTAGTACGTCGTGTGAGTGGTCGTTATGGAAGTCAATGTTGAAAACTCCGTAGGTAGTACGTCGTGTGAGTGGTCGTTATGGAAGTCAATGTTGAAAACTCCGTTGGTAGTACGTCGTGTGAGTGGTCGTTATGGAAGTCAATGTTGAAAACTCCGTAGGTAGTACGTCGTGTGAGTGGTCGTTATGGAAGTCAATGTTGAAAACTCCGTAGGTAGTACGTCGTGTGAGTGGTCGTTATGGAAGTCAATGTTGAAAACTCCGTAGGTAGTACGTCGTGTGAGTGGTCGTTATGGAAGTCAATGTTGAAAACTCCGTAGGTAGTACGTCGTGTGAGTGGTCGTTATGGAAGTCAATGTTGAAAACTCCGTAGGTAGTACGTCGTGTGAGTGGTCGTTATGGAAGTCAATGTTGAAAACTCCGTTGGTAGTAAGTCGTGTGAGTGGTCGTTATGGAAGTCAATGTTGAAAACTCCGTAGGTAGTACGTCGTGTGAGTGGTCGTTATGGAAGTCAATGTTGAAAACTCCGTAGGTAGTACGTCGTGTGAGTGGTCGTTATGGAAGTCAATGTTGAAAACTCCGTTGGTAGTAAGTCGTGTGAGTGGTCGTTATGGAAGTCAATGTTGAAAACTCCGTAGGTAGTACGTCGTGTGAGTGGTCGTTATGGAAGTCAATGTTGAAAACTCCGTAGGTAGTACGTCGTGTGAGTGGTCGTTATGGAAGTCAATGTTGATGTGGAAGGAAAGGCGCGAGGGTTTCTGAGAAGCGCTACGATAAACATATTATCGTACTGTAATCGTATAAACTGCTAGATTACTGTACAACTATAGTAAATAAACTGTTAATTGTGCTAACCGGGTGTTATCTGTTGTGTTCAACATCCAAAAGCACTGTTTCATTTAAATATTATACAAGTCAACAAACAAGATAAAGATAAAACCAAAATCCTTTAAATTCTGATTCTACAAAAAAATTGCCATAAAAATCAAACTCTCATTATGTTTGTAATGCTATAAAGCACTGGGGGTCTAAGATACATCAATATAATTATTATGAACTATACAAATACACCAATAATTTAGTAAATTAGATTACCTGATGTAACCCAACCAATCTCATGGCAATGTCTTAATTGTTTAGTTTTCTGTTTGCTGTTCTATAGACTTTAATTTATTGTTTTGGTTAGAACGACGTGCCACTGCAACCTTTCTATTGAGAAACTATATTAATTCGACGAGATGGGATTACCCCCCCCTTCCCACAATCCATTATAAATTTCTAACAACCCGTTACGTACTTAACAACAAACGCAGATCTGTTATTCTAACTTATATTATGTACTATATAGTAGTTACTATTGAAATAATAATATTGCGCCCATTTTTAAAATATGTACACTTACACTCGTTTTGACCAACAAAATCTAAACTCAAGACTAACCAAAATCAATATAGTTTTGGATAAATTAAATTGTTTAAATATTAAGGATAAATTTAATAATTGTTAGTTATAATAATGAAATGAGAACATTAAATACATCCAATGTTTAGCACATTCCATAAGGTAAGGTAAACACACCCAAGTAAAAACAACTAAAAACAATTATAAAAACTATAAAGTCTATAATGCAGTGTATACACTGAAGCAACCAATCACTGCCTTGTTTTCGATAATGTTGTCTTCTGATTCGCTGTAAGTCCGTTAGCTACATGGCTACTGAAGGGCGTTGTCCGTATTACAGTGAACCCCACTGTGTGTGTGGTGGCGTCGGTAACTGCTAGCTTATACCGTTTGTTGTAGTTTGTGGCGTTGTCGATCGTTGCAGTCCTGTAGTCGCCCGCTGTACTTGATTGTTTAAAAAGTCACTGAGATTCATACCTGAGAGAATCTGTTGGTTGGATTCGTCCATTTCGCCCTGCAAAATTCCACAAAACATTTATCTATAGTTGTAGACCCAATGGCGGCATCAATTTGGTAACTTGGTCCTGTAAAGTGCTCAAGCTCAAGCTGAAGATGTAGTTTTTACTTTTTTCTAATATGTAGTAAGTAGAATTCTGAATCAGAATTCAGAACATAATTGCGACAGATTTTACAATTAGACTTATATATTATTTCCCTTATACCAACTCTATATATCACGATTATAAAGCCCCAGAAGCATTCAGCTGCGGTAAAAATCAAACACAAAGTAGTAGCTACAATTATAATAAACAGCCTCTATTATATATTATAGATCATCCAAGTTGCAACTCTCCTTTAACGAAACCCAAATAGTATACAATGCCCAACCTCAAATTCAAGCAAGATATTACAGTAGCTGTGAGTTGTTATCTACAAACAATAGCATAAAGAGCAAATAACGGATGTTTAAATAAAATAAATTACATGCCACCCACCAACCCAACTTAATGAAAATAAAATTGAAATTGTTTCATATATTTAACTTATTGCCGGGGTGGTTATTGGGGCCACCACCATTGTTTTCGGCAGCAATTATTCGTCCCTCTGTTTAATAAATAATAAAAATGGTTCATCATTAAAAACAATAACTTTACAGTATTATATATTGTGCTTCGATGTATAGAACATATTAAGTAAAAGTACAATCATATTTCATGCAATCGTTACTACAAAATTCGATATATTATTAGTTGCTTAATTCTAGAACAAAATCGACCTGTAAATAGTGAAGACTTTGTTTTGGACAGACAGATATCTATCTGACCCTCTCACACTTACTTACTTGGCCCTCTCATAAAGCCACCCCTTACCTGGCCACCCCATAACCAACTCTTACTTGGCCCCCTCATAAAGCCACCCCTTACCTGGCCTCCCCATCATAACCAACACTTACTTGTACCCCTCATAAAGCCACCCCTTACCTGGCCTCCCCATAACCAACTCTTACTTGGCCCCCTCATAAAGCCACCCCTTACCTGGCCTCCCCATAACCAACTCTTACTTGGCCCCCTCATAAAGCCACCCCTTACCTGGCCTCCCCATCATAACCAACACTTACTTGTACCCCTCATAAAGCCACCCCTTACCTGGCCTCCCCATAACCAACTCTTACTTGGCCCCCTCATAAAGCCACCCCTTACCTGGCCTCCCCATAACCAACTCTTACTTGGCCCCCTCATAAAGCCACCCCTTACCTGGCTTCCCCATCATAACCAACACTTACTTGTACACCTCATAAAGCCACCCCTTACCTGGCCTCCCCATAACCAACCCTTACTTGGCCCCCTCATAAAGCCACTCCTTACCTGGCCTCCCCATAACCAACTCTTACTTGGCCCCCTCATAAAGCCACCACTTACCTATGGCCACCCCATAACCAACACTTACTTGTACCCCTCATAAAGCCACCCCTTACCTGGCCACCCCATAACCAACACTTACTTGGCCCCCTCGTAAAGCCACCCCTTACCTGGCCTCCCTATAACCAACTCTTACTTGTACCCCTCATAAAGCCACCCCTTACCTGGCCTCCCCATAACCAACTCTTACTTGGCCCCCTCATAAAGCCGCCCCTTACCTGGCCTCCCCATCATAACCAACTCTTACTTGGCCCCCTCATAAAGCCGCCCCTTACCTGGCCTCCCCATCATAACCAACTCTTACTTGGCCCCCTCATAAAGCCGCCCCTTACCTGGCCTCCCCATCATAACCAACTCTTACTTGCCCCCCTCATAAAGCCACCCCTTACCTGGCCTCCCCATAACCAACACTTACTTGGCCCCCTCATAAAGCCACCCCTTACCTGGCCTCCCCATAACCAACTCTTACTTGGCCCCCTCATAAAGCCACCCCTTACCTGGCCTCCCCATAACCAACTCTTACTTGGCCCCCTCATAAAGCCGCCCCTTACCTGGCCTCCCCATCATAACCAACTCTTACTTGCCCCCCTCATAAAGCCACCCCTTACCTGGCCTCCCCATAACCAACACTTACTTGGCCCCCTCATAAAGCCGGCCCTTACCTGGCCTCCCCATAACCAACCCTTACTTGGCCCCCTCATAAAGCCACCACTTACCTATGGCCACCCCATAACCAACACTTACTTGTACCCCTCATAAAGCCACCCCTTACCTGGCCTCCCCATAACCAACTCTTACTTGGCCCCCTCATAAAGCCGGCCCTTACCTGGCCTCCCCATCATAACCAACACTTACTTGGCCCCCTCATAAAGCCACCCCTTGCCAGGCCACCCCATAACCAACTCTTACTTGTACCCCTCATAAAGCCACCCGTTACCTGGCCTCCCCCTAACCAACTCCTACTTGGCCCCCTCATAAAGCCACCCCTTACCTGGCCACCCCATAACCAATTCTTACTTGTACCCCTCATAAAGCCACCCTTTACCTGGCCTCCCCATAACCAACTCCTACTTGGCCCCCTCATAAAGCCACCCCTTGCCAGGCCACCCCATAACCAACACTTACTTGTACCCCTCATAAAGCCACCCCTTACCTGGCCTCCCCATAACCAACACTTACTTGGCCCCCTCATAAAGCCACCCCTTGCCAGGCCACCCTGGCAAGGGTACTAGCCTCGGTAAACACCCTAACACTCGGGTCCCCAATGCGACAAGGTGAGCTGACTGCCTTGGCAGATAAGCTTTCTCTTAGCGCAGTGGGTGTTCAAGAGCACCGAATGCAGACTGGACAGACTGATGAGGTTCTGATTAAGGACATGGGGGGCGGTTGGCGACTCGCCCTCGCGTCAGCAGATGATAGTGGCAATGGTGGAATTGGTCTATTGATGAATCCAACTGCACATGCAGCATTGGACAAAATAAACCAAATCTCTAACCGCATCATCCGTTGCCACTTCTCATGTTCTGGAAGACTGGCTAAGAAGTTTCCTAAGGTGGTTCTGATTGTGTGCTACTCTCCAACTAGTGTTGCCCCTGTAGAGGAGGTGGAAAATTTCTACCACAATCTACAAGCAGCTACTGATGGAGTGGATCAGCATGCATTCTTAACATTCCTGGGAGACTTTAATGCAAGTCTGCATCAATCACCTACATCGCCCTGGGTCTATAGCAATAGTGTTAACCGAAATTCTGTCCATCTTCAGGATTTTATCTCTGGAAATGGATTGTTTTCGGCTGGAACCCAGTTCAAGAAGCGAACTGGAAAGCTATGGACTCATAGTGGACCCAGTGGTCACAAGTCCCAGATAGACCATATTCTGTTTCGTAGGAAATACAGGAGCTCTATACAAGACTGTAATGCATTTACACTTCGACCTTTCTCCAGTGATCACCGCCTTATTGTGGCCAAGGTAAGACTTAGTCTGCGTGCTAGCAGAACAACGAAATCTGCCTTGCCGCGGCATGACTGGTCCTCTCTGTTGCAACAGCCAAGTGTGAGATCCAGCTTCACACTACAGCTGAGCAACAGGTATGAGGCTCTTGCCTCTGAGGCGGCAGATCACTGTGAGGGCTATACTGCCTTTACAGAAGCAGTTAAGTTAGCAGCTGCAGAAACAGTTCCTGTATACCCTCGAAACAGGAAAAGGGCCCCCTGGACTGACAACAAAATTCAGAAGTGCCGAAATGACCTTCATAAGGCACAGAAAGAGTCCCGACTCAAACAGACTACAGCAGCCAAGAATGCAGTTAAGGCTGCATCTAGGTCCCTGAACAGGCAGTACTCTGCTAATCTACAGGAGCTAATAAACCAACAGGTTGATGCCATCAATGATGCTGACGACAGCAGGCAATCATCCCAGGCATGGAAATCGATCAATCTGCTTACTGGGCGGAAAAGCCAACCAACCACCAAGGTTAAGGCTGAATCACCAGCCGATCGCCTCAATGGTTGGAAAGCCCACTTTGAAAAGCTCCTCAATAATGACAGGGTATTGCCTGATAACTTTATAGAAGTAAAAGTGTCTGAGTCTGTACTCCCAGATATTCCCATTGGCGATATCTCCTTTGCAGAAGTGAAGGCTGCTGCAAACAGCATTAAGACCAATCGTGCCAGTGGAGTAGATGGTGTTCCCCCTGAGGTCTTTAAAATACCTGAGTGTTTAAAGCTCATCTATCCCATCATAGTAGACATGTACCGAACAACAAGAGTCCCACAAGAAATGAAAACAAATAAGTTGGTGCCAGTTCCCAAGAAGGGCAACCTAACACTCTATGGTTCTTTTCGGGGAATCTCATTGATCTCGATTGCTGCAAAGCTATACAATAGGATTCTATTAAATCGCATCAGGGATCCCATTGAGAGACTGCTCCGTGGAAATCAGAATGGGTTCCGTAAAGGTCGTGGGACCATGGAGCCCATTTTGGCACTTAGAAGGATAATTGAAGAGTTATCAAAAAAGAAAGACAGGCATCTGGCTGTTATCTTTGTTGACTTCTTCAAGGCCTTTGATTCAGTCTCTCGCTCACGTATGTTCAGCATACTTTCATTATATGGGATTCCTGATGAAATTATTGCAGCAATCAGATCAGTATACGATGGTTCGACAACATTTGTGTCTACTGTTGATGGTGACACAGAACCATTTGAAGTGTTATGGGGCGTCCTCCAAGGAGACACACTTGCACCATTCTTGTTCATTATTGTGGTTGACTATGTTCTACGCATGTCCTTAGATCATTATAATGATGATGGAGTGATGATAACTCCACCTACTGGCTCCAGAAGTCGAGGAAATCCTGCCAAGTACCTAACTGATCTAGACTTTGCTGATGACTTAGGAGTACTCTCAGAATCATTAGAGGGAGCCCAACGGCTCCTCAGCTCATTAGAACATGCTGCTTCTAGTGTTGGTCTTTTTGTTAACTCCAGAAAGACCAAAATTCTGACAGTTAACTTTGAAAGTCCTCAGCAAGTCTCTGATCGGATGAGCATAAGCTCAAAGGATGGTATGCTTGAGCATGTGGACGACTTCTGTTACCTGGGATCATGGATCCGGAAGTCAGGTGAGGACCTTCGAATACGTAAGGGAAAGGCATGGGCAGCCTTGAATAGGCTTTCCAGGATTTGGAAGTCACCGAGAATTAATCGGAAACTTAAAGTCCGATTATTTAGAGCAGCAGTTGTTCCAGTACTCCTCTACGGGAGTCCATGCTGGGCTCTAACTGCTGAGGACACCAAATCTCTGGATGGCACATTCACAAGAATGCTACGCCGGGCTCATTGTGTCAAGTACAATGCACACATCTCCAACGAGACACTATATAACATTGGAGGTGTCTCATTGGTTCCCCCAAGCTTGACACTAGAACAAAATCGCCTCCGCTTTGCAGGACATTGCTTTCGCCGTGAGGACCAGCCAGTGCATAATCTTGTACTTTGGCAGCCTCATGGAGTGAATAACAATGGTGGACAGCCCATGACTTTCTTGAGACGCATCTTAAAGGACACTGGCCTTAAAGATGCGGATGATCTAGCAAATGTCATGGGTGATAGGGAGTTGTGGCGGTGCAATTTTGTTGACAAGCCGGCACAGCATTCTTAAAAATGCAGCTGCAATGCAGCATGCCGATCCTAGTAGTAGTAGCCAGGCCACCCCATAACCAACACTTACTTGTACCCCTCATAAAGCCACCCCTTACCTGGCCTCCCCATAACCAACACTTACTTGGCCCCCTCATAAAGCCACCCCTTACCTGGCCTCCCCATAACCAACACTTACTTACTTGGCCACCTCATAAAGCCACCCCTTACCTGGCCTCCCCATAACCAACACTTACTTGTACCCCTCATAAAGCCACCCCTTACCTGGCCTCCCCATCATAACCAACTCTTACTTGGCCCCCTCATAAAGCCACCCCTTACCTGGCCTCCCCATAACCAACACTTACTTGTACCCCTCATAAAGCCACCCCTTACCTGGCCTCCCCATCATAACCAACACTTACTTGGCCCCCTCATAAAGCCACCCCTTACCTGGCCTCCCCATAACCAACACTTACTTGTACCCCTCATAAAGCCACCCCTTACCTGGCCTCCCCATCATAACCAACCCTTACTTGGCCCCCTCATAAAGCCGGCCCTTACCTGGCCTCCATATAACAAACACTTACTTGGCCCCCTCATAAAGCCACCCCTTACCTGGCCTCCCCATAACCAACACTTACTTGTACCCCTCATAAAGCCACCCCTTACCTGGCCTCCCCATCATAACCAACACTTACTTGGCCCCCTCATAAAGCCACCCCTTACCTGGCCTGCCCATCATAACCAACTCTTACTTGGCCCCCTCATAAAGCCGGCCCTTACCTGGCCTCCCCATCATAACCAACACTTACTTGGCCCCCTCATAAAGCCACCCCTTGCCAGGCCACCCCATAACCAACACTTACTTGTACCCCTCATAAAGCCACCCCTTACCTGGCCTCCCCATAACCAACTCCTACTTGGGCCCCCTCATAAAGCCACCCCTTGCCAGGCCACCCCATAACCAACACTTACTTGGCCCCCTCATAAAGCCACCCCTTACCTGGCCTCCCCATAACCAACACTTACTTGTACCCCTCATAAAGCCACCCCTTACATGGCCTCCCCATCATAACCAACTCTTACTTGGCCCCCTCATAAAGCCACCCCTTACCTGGCCTCCCCATAACCAACACTTACTTGTACCCCTCATAAAGCCAGCCCTTACCTGGCCTCCCCATAACCAACTCCTACTTGGGCCCCCTCATAAAGCCACCCCTTGCCAGGCCACCCCATAACCAACACTTACTTGGCCCCCTCATAAAGCCACCCCTTACCTGGCCTCCCCATAACCAACACTTACTTGTACCCCTCATAAAGCCACCCCTTACCTGGCCTCCCCATCATAACCAACTCTTACTTGCCCCCCTCATAAAGCCACCCCTTACATGGCCTCCCCATCATAACCAACTCTTACTTGGCCCCCTCATAAAGCCAGCCCTTACCTGGCCTCCCCATAACCAACTCTTACTTGGCCCCCTCATAAAGCCAGCCCTTACCTGGCCTCCCCATAACCAACTCTTACTTGGCCCCCTCATAAAGCCAGCCCTTACCTGGCCTCCCCATAACCAACTCTTACTTGGCCCCCTCATAAAGCCAGCCCTTACCTGGCCTCCCCATAACCAACACTTACTTGTACCCCTCATAAAGCCAGCCCTTACCTGGCCTCCCCATAACCAACTCCTACTTGGGCCCCCTCATAAAGCCACCCCTTGCCAGGCCACCCCATAACCAACACTTACTTGGCCCCCTCATAAAGCCACCCCTTGCCAGGCCACCCCATAACCAACACTTACTTGGCCCCCTCATAAAGCCACCCCTTACATGGCCTCCCCATCATAACCAACTCTTACTTGGCCCCCTCATAAAGCCACCCCTTACCTGGCCTCCCCATAACCAACACTTACTTGGCCCCCTCATAAAGCCACCCCTTACCTGGCCTGCGGGTAAAGCCTTTATATGAAGATCGCCCGGCTCGTCCAACGTGAACTCGCTATCATTAAACGCGACGCCCTTTCGCGGGCCACTTTGGAAACGGCCACCTTCCCCACGATGCCGTAACATGGCGTGTCTGTGTCGGGATTCGTGGAGGTATTTCCGACGTTCTTTCGGGATCTTTCCCAAAGCCTCTAATTTCGCACGGGCCTGACGTCTCTTCAGAATTCTGTAAATAAATACGTCACTTTATATAAATACCACTTAAATTCAACAACAAGTTAAACTCCAACCCACCTATGATATTGTAGTTAAACTCCAACCCACCTATGATATTGTAGTTAAACTCCAACCCACCTATGTATGTATGATATTGCAGTTAAACTCCAACCCACCTATGATATTGTAGTTAAACTCCAACCCACCTATGATATTGTAGTTAAACTCCAACCCACCTATGATATTGTAGTTAAACTCCAACCCACCTATGATATTGTAGTTAAACTCCAACCCACCTATGATATTGTAGTTAAACTCCAACCCACCTATGATATTGTAGTTAAACTCCAACCCACCTATGATATTGTAGTTAAACTCCAACCCACCTATGATATTGTAGTTAAACTCCAACCCACCGATATTGTAGTTAAACTCCAACCCACCTATGATATTGTAGTTAAACTCCAACCCACCTATGTATGTATGATATTGCAGTTAAACTCCAACCCACCTATGATATTGTAGTTAAACTCCAACCCACCTATGATATTGTAGTTAAACTCCAACCCACCTATGATATTGTAGTTAAACTCCAACCCACCTATGATATTGTAGTTAAACTCCAACCCACCTATGATATTGTAGTTAAACTCCAACCCACCTATGATATTGTAGTTAAACTCCAACCCACCTATGATATTGTAGTTAAACTCCAACCCACCTATGATATTGTAGTTAAACTCCAACCCACCTATGATATTGTAGTTAAACTCCAACCCACCTATGTATGATATTGCAGTTAAACTCCAACCCACCTATGATATTGTAGTTATACTCCAACCCACCTATGATATTGTAGTTAAACTCCAACCCACCTATGATATTGTAGTTAAACTCCAACCCACCTATGTATGTATGATATTGCAGTTAAACTCCAACCCACCTATGTATGTATGATATTGCAGTTAAACTCCAACCCACCTATAATATTGTAGTTAAACTCCAACCCACCTATGTATGATATTGTAGTTAAACTCCAACCCACCGATATTGTAGTTAAACTCCAACCCACCTATGATATTGTAGTTAAACTCCAACCCACCTATAATATTGTAGTTAAACTCCAACCCACCTATGATATTGTAGTTAAACTCCAACCCACCTATGTATGTATGATATTGCAGTTAAACTCCAACCCACCTATGATATTGCTTCGCATTCACATACAATGGCTCTTCCTCCAGTAATTCTCCCCCGGTTGTAGCTGTGGATTCCTGTGGGGGAGTAGTTGTCACATTCGATGTACCAGCACCTAGAAACCAAAAGCGATCGTATCTGTTACTAAGATCAGAACTCACACACCCGAGTTCAGTACTCACTAACCTGAGTAAAAGAACTCACACACCTCTGAGTTCTGAACTCACTCACCTGAGTTCAGAACTCACACACCTCTGAGTTCAGAACTCACACACCTGAGTTCAGAACTCACACACCTGAGTTCAGAACTCACACACCTGAGATCAGAACTCAAACACCTAAGTTCAGAACTCACACAACTGAGTTCCGAACTCACACACCTGAATTCATAACTCACACATCTGAGTTCAGAACTCACACAACTGTGTTCAGAACTCACACACCTGAATTCAGAACTCACACATCTGAGTTCAGAACTCACTCACCTGAGTTCAGGACTCACACACCTGAGTCAGAACTTACCCGAGTTCTGTCCCACACTCACCCGAGTTCCATCCCACAGTCACCCCGAGTTCCGTCCCACACCCACCCGTGTTCCTTCTCACTCACCCGCGTTCCGTCTCACTCACCCGCGTTCCGTCCCACACTCATCTGAGTTCCGTCCCACACTCACCCGAGTTCTGTCCCACACTCACCCGAGTTCCGTCTCACACTCACCCGAGCTCCGTCCCAAACTCACCCGAGATCCGTCTCACACTCACCCGAGTTCCGTCCCACACTCACTCGAGTTCCGTCCCACAGTCACCTCGAGTTCCGTCCCACACTCACCCGAGTTCTGTCCCACACTCACCCGAGTTCCGTCTCACACTCACCCGAGCTCCGTCCCAAACTCACCCGAGATCCGTCTCACACTCACCCGAGTTCCGTCCCACACTCACTCGAGTTCCGTCCCACAGTCACCTCGAGTTCCGTCCCACATTCACCCGAGTTCCGTCTCACTCACCCGCGTTCCGTCTCACTCACCCGCGTTCCGTCCCACACTCATCTGAGTTCCGTCCCACACTCACCCGAGTTCTGTCCCACACTCACCCGAGTTCCGTCTCACACTCACCCGAGCTCCGTTCCAAACTCACCCGAGATCCGTCTCACACTCACCCGCGTTCCGTCTCACTCACCCGCGTTCCGTCCCACACTCACCAGAGTTCCGTCTCACTCACCCGAGTTCCATCCCACACTCACCCGAGTTCCACACTCACGGGCCCCCGAGTTCTGTCCCACACTCACGGGCACCCCGAGTTCCGTCCCACACTCACGGGCACCCCGAGTTCAGTCCCACACTCACGGGCACCCCGAGTTCAGTCCCACACTCACGGGCACCCAAGTTCCGTCCCACACTCACGGGCACCCGAGCTCCGCCCCACAGTCACGGGCACCCAGAGTTTCGCCCCACACTCACGGGCACCCGAGTTCCGTCCCACACTCTCACGAGTTCTGTCCCACACTCACCCGAGTTCCGTCTCACACTCACCCGAGCTCCGTCCCAAACTCACCCGAGATCCGTCTCACACTCACCCGAGCTCCGTACCACACTCACCAGAGTTCCGTCTCACTCACCCGAGTTCCATCCCACACTCACCCGAGTTCCACACTCACGGGCACCCCGAGTTCTGTCCCACACTCACGGGCACCCCGAGTTCCGTCCCACACTCACGGGCACCCCGAGTTCCGTCCCACACTCACCGGCACCGGAGTTCCGCCCCACACTCACGAGCACCCGAGTTCCGTCCCACACTCACGGGCACCCCGAGTTCCGTCCCACACTCACGGGCACCCCGAGTTCCGTCCCACACTCACGGGCACCCGAGTTCCATCCCAAACTCACGGGCACCCGAGTTCCGCCCCACAATCACGGGAACCCCGAGTTCCATCCCACACTCACAAGCATTCGAGTTCTGTCCCACACTCACCCGAGTTCCGTCCCTACTCACCCAAGTTCCGTCTCACACTCACGGGCACTCGAGTTCTGTCCCACACTCACCCAAGTTCCGTCCCTACTCACCCAAGTTCCGTCTCACACTCACCCGCGCTCCGTCCCACACTCACCAGAGTTCCGTCTCACTCACCCGAGTTCCATCCCACAATCACCCGAGTTCCACACTCACGGGCACCCCGAGTTCAGTCCCACACTCACCCGACTTCCGTCTCACAATCACCAGAGTTCCGTCTCTCACTCACCCGACTTCCGTCTTACTCACCCGAGTTCCGTCCCACACTCACGGGCACCCCCAGTTCCGCCCCACACTCACGGGCACCCCGAGTTCCGTCCCACACTCACGGGCACCCGAGTTCCATCCCACACTCACGGGCACTCGAGTTCTGTCCCACACTCACCCGAGTTCCATCTCACACTCACCCGAGTTCCGTCCCACACTCACCCGAGTTCCGTCTCACACTCACCCGAGCTCCGTCCCACACTCACCAGAGTTCCGTCTCTCACTCATCCGAGTTCCGTCTCACTCACCCGAGTTCCATCCCACACTCACCCGAGTTCCGTCCCACACTCACGGGCACCCTCAGTTCCGCCCCACACTCACGGGCACCCCGAGTTCCGTCCCACACTCACGGGCACTCGAGTTCCGTCCCACACTCACTCGAGTTTCGTCCCACACTCACACGAGTTCTGTCCCACACTCACCCGAGTTCCGTCTCACACTCACCCGAGTTCCGTCACACGCTCACCCGAGTTCCGTCTCACACTCACCCGAGTATCGTCCCACACTCACGGGCACCCCGAGTTTTGTCCCATAATCACCCGAGCTCCGTCCCACAATCACCCGAATTTCGTCCCACACTCACCCGAGTTCTGTCTCACTCACTCGAGTTCCATCCCACACTCACCCGAGTTCTGTCCCACACTCACGGGCACCCCGAGTCCCGTCCCACACTCCCAGGCACCCGAGTTCCGTCCCACACTCACGGGCACCCGAGTTTCGTCCCACACTCACGGGCACCCCGAGTTCCATCCCACAATCACCCGAGTTTCGTCCCACACTCACGGGCACCCCGAGTTCCGTCCCACAATCACCCGAGTTTCGTCAGACGGTCACCTGAGTTCCGTCCCACACTCACCCGAGTTCCGTCTCACTCACACGAGTTCCATCCCACACTCACCCGAATTACGTCCCAAACTCACGGGCACCCCGAGTTCTGTCCCACACTCACGTGCACCCCGAGTTCCGTCCCACACTGACGGGCACCCGAGTTCCGTCCCACACTCACGGGCACCCCGAGTTCCGTCCCACACTCACGGGCACCCAAGTTCCGCCCCACACTCACGGGCACCCCGAGTTCCGTCCCACACTCACGGGCACTCGAGTTCCGTCCCACACTCACCCGAGTTTCGTCCCACACTCACACGAGTTCCATCCCACACTCACCCGAGTTCTGTCCCACACTCACGGGCACCCCGAGTTCCGTCCCACACTCCCGGGCACCCGAGTTCCGTCCCACACTCACGGGCACCCGAGTTTCGTCCCACACTCACGGGCACCCCGAGTTCCGTCCCACAATCACCCGAGTTTCGTCCCACACTCACGGGCACCCCGAGTTCCGTCCCACAATCACCCGAGTTTCGTCCCACACTCACACGAGTTCCATCCCACACTCACCCGAGTTCTGTCCCACACTCACGGGCACCCCGAGTTCCGTCCCACACTCACGGGCACCCGAGCTTCGTCCCACACTCACGGGCACACCGAGTTCCGTCCCACACTCACGGGCACCCGAGTTCCGTCCCACAATCACCCGAGTTCCGTCCCAAACTCAACCGAGTTCCGTCTGACACTCACACTCATCCGATATCCGTCTGACACTCACACTCACCCGAGTTCCGTCTGACACTCACACTCACCCGAGTTCCGCCCCACACTCACCCGCGTTCCGTCTGACACTCACACTCACCCGAGTTCCGTTCCACACTCACCCGAGTTCCGTCTGACACTCACACTCACCCGAGTTCCGTCTCACACTCACCTGAGCTAACTAACTGGAATCCACCTGCTGTTCCACCAGGAACCATCATAACGATGGGTGCAGCGGGGTTCCCTCCACTAGTACCGCCACCCACATTGGGAATAGTTATAAACTGCGATGTTCCGGGTATCTGGAAGGTCTGACCGGCAGACCCAGTACCGGCAACTTGGATCGCCTGTGGAGAAGGGAGGGTAAAACAGAATGATTAAAGAGTTGTAATGCGTGTAGCGATATGGTTGGGTACCACAACCTCCACCCCACCCGACGAGGTTTGCACCACACCCAATAGTAGGTTACCAATCAACCAACATACTATACAGTACCTGATGTGGTACTGTAGTTAACTGTTGGAGTTGCTGCTGTGCTTGCTGGGCTTGGGGTTGAATGATCTGGATCTGTCCATCCTGCGTCTGTAGAATGTGTTGAGCCGCAGTCTGAATAATCTGGGCACCTGGATAATATCAATATTATAATCTCATTAATTATTATACAATAAATAATCGGAGAATGTAACGAATTCTGGTATTGCAGTTGTGTAATTACTGAAATATGTGGCCGACCACGTATCAGATAAAGTTGAGGCCATTTTATAAAGGACACACGTCACCAAGTGGAAGTATAAAATGGACCTTCATTGCTATTGGCGTGCGATTAATATGTTACAGGGGCAAAAGTCACATCAAAGCAAATACTTGATCTTATCTTGAAATGGCGTGAGGAGGAAGGGCCAGTGCGGAGAAGGTGAGTTGGCCAACCGGTGTGTTTGTGTAAGCGACTAACACAGACGACCTCATTACATTATATTACATCTAAATGAATAATTATAGCCCTTAATTGAGATAGGATAATCTATATTACTGAGAAAATAGTAATAATAGCTAAAATTAGAGCAAGATAATCAGCCAGCCATATGAAATACAGAACGGAATGTAATATCGGGCAAGCTATTTATTGCACACCCAGTATAGAGCACAACTAACACCATACTGTAGCAAAACGAACACCATACTGTAGCAAAACGAACACCATACTGTAGCAAAACGAACACCATACTGTAGCAAAACGAACACCATACTGTAGCAAAACGAACACCATACTGTAGCAAAACGAACACCATACTGTAGCAAAACGAACACCATACTGTAGCAAAACGAACACCATACTGTAGCAAAACGAACACCATACTGTAGCAAAACGAACACCATACTGTAGCAAAACGAACACCATACTGTAGCAAAACGAACACCATACTGTAGCAAAACTAACAACACCATACTGTAGCAAAACGAACACCATACTGTAGCAAAACGAACACCATACTGTAGCAAAACTGAACACCATACTGTAGCAAAACGAACAACACCATACTGTAGCAAAACGAACACCATACTGTAGCAAAACGAACACCATACTGTAGCAAAACGAACACCATACTGTAGCAAAACGAACACCATACTGAAGCAAAACTAACAACACCATACTGTAGCAAAACGAACACCATACTGTAGCAAAACTAACACCATACTGTAGCAAAACTAACACCATACTGTAGCAAAACTAACACCATACTGTAGCAAAACTAACACCATACTGTAGCAAAACGAACAACACCTTACTGTAGCAAAACTAACACCATACTGTAGCAAAACGCAACACCATACTGTAGCAAAACGAACAACACCATACTGTAGCAAAACGAACACCATACTGTAGCAAAACGAACAACACCATACTGTAGCAAAACGAACACCATACTGTAGCAAAACGAACACCATACTAGGCAAAACTAACACCATACTGTAGCAAAACTAACACCATACTGTAGCAAAACGAACAACACCACACTGTAGCAAAACTAACACCATACTGTAGCAAAACGAACACCATACTGTAGCAAAACGCAACACCATACTGTAGCAAAACTAACACCATACTGTAGCAAAACGAACACCATACTGTAGCAAAACGAACACCATACTGTAGCAAAACGAACACCATACTGTAGCAAAACGAACACCATACTGTAGCAAAACGAACACCATACTGTAGCAAAACGAACACCATACTGTAGCAAAACGAACACCATACTGTAGCAAAACTAACACCATACTGTAGCAAAACTAACACCATACTGTAGCAAAACGAACACCATACTGTAGCAAAACTAACACCATACTGTAGCAAAACGAACACCATACTGTAGCAAAACGAACACCATACTGTAGCAAAACGAACACCATACTGTAGCAAAACGAACAACACCATACTGTAGCAAAACGAACACCATACTGTAGCAAAACGAACACCATACTGTAGCAAAATAACACCATTCTGTAGCAAAACGAACACCATACTGTAGAAAAACGAACAACACCATACTGTAGCAAAACGAACACCATACTGTAGCAAAACGAACATCATACTGTAGCAAAACGAACACCATTCTGTAGCAAAACGAACACCATACTGTAGCAAAAATAACACCATACTGTAGCAAAACTAACACCATACTGTAGCAAAACGAACACCATACTGTAGCAAAACGAACAACACCATACTGTAGCAAAACGAACACCATACTGTAGCAAAAATAACACCATACTGTAGCAAAAATAACACCATACTGTAGCAAAACTAACACCATACTGTAGCAAAACGAACACCATACTGTAGCAAAACGAACAACACCATACTGTAGCAAAACGAACACCATACTGTAGCAAAATAACACCATTCTGTAGCAAAACGAACACCATACTGTAGCAAAACGAACAACACCATACTGTAGCAAAACG
This sequence comes from Nemertoderma westbladi, assembly GCA_032718475.1. Taxonomy (NCBI): domain Eukaryota; kingdom Metazoa; phylum Xenacoelomorpha; order Nemertodermatida; family Nemertodermatidae; genus Nemertoderma; species Nemertoderma westbladi. Next base: position 62,818 of record JAUCBJ010001184.1, read on the forward strand.
AACACCATACTGTAGCAAAAATAACACCATACTGTAGCAAAACTAACACCATACTGTAGCAAAACGAACACCATACTGTAGCAAAACTAACACCATACTGTAGCAAAACGAACACCATACTGTAGCAAAACGAACAACACCATACTGTAGCAAAACGAACACCATACTGTAGCAAAAATAACACCATACTGTAGCAAAACTAACACCATACTGTAGCAAAACGAACACCATACTGTAGCAAAACTAACACCATACTGTAGCAAAACGAACACCATTCTGTAGCAAAACGAACACCATACTGTAGCAAAACAAACACCATACTGTAGCAAAACTAACAACACCATACTGTAGCAAAACGAACACCATACTGTAGCAAAACGAACACCATACTGTAGCAAAACGAACACCATACTGTAGCAAAACGAACACCATACTGTAGCAAAACGAACACCATACTGTAGCAAAATAACACCATTCTGTAGCAAAACGAACACCATACTGTAGCAAAACGAACAACACCATACTGTAGCAAAACGAACACCATACTGTAGCAAAACGAACATCATACTGTAGCAAAACGAACACCATTCTGTAGCAAAACGAACACCATACTGTAGCAAAAATAACACCATACTGTAGCAAAACTAACACCATACTGTAGCAAAACGAACACCATACTGTAGCAAAACGAACAACACCATACTGTAGCAAAACGAACACCATACTGTAGCAAAAATAACACCATACTGTAGCAAAAATAACACCACACTGTAGCAAAACTAACACCATACTGTAGCAAAACAAACACCATACTGTAGCAAAACGAACAACACCATACTGTAGCAAAACGAACACCATACTGTAGCAAAACGAACATCATACTGTAGCAAAACGAACACCATTCTGTAGCAAAACGAACACCATACTGTAGCAAAAATAACACCATACTGGTTTGTAACTCAACTCACCAAGATTAAGGTTGGATTGGGTGGTTTGTAACTCAACTCACCAAGATTAAGGTTGGATTGGGTGGTTTGTAACTCAACTCACCAAGATTAAGGTTGGATTGGGTGGTTTGTAACTCAACTCACCAAGATTAAGATTGGATTGGGTGGTTTGTAACTCAACTCACCAAGATTAAGATTGGATTGGGTGGTTTGTAACTCAACTCACCAAGATTAAGGTTGGATTGGGTGGTTTGTAACTCAACTCACCAAGATTAAGATTGGATTGGGTGGTTTGAACTGGTTGCTGAGCAATCATGGAACCGGCAGACACTGCACCTCCAATTGGGGTCATATTTGGAACAGCTGCAAGGATAAAATAATTTGGAACAGCTGAAGGTATGAAATAAAGTTATTTGGAAGAGCTGAAAGGATGACATAAAGTCATTTGGAAGAGCTGAAAGGATGAAATAAAGATTATTTGGAACAGCTGAAAGGATGAAATGAAGTTATTAGGAACAGCTGAAAGGATGAAATAAAGTTATTTGTAACAGCTGAAAGAATGAAATAAAGATATTTGGAACAGCTGAAAGGATGAAATAACGTTATTTGGAAGAGCTGAAAGGATGAAATAAAGTTATTTGGAAGAGCTGAAAGGAAGAAAATAATTTGGAACAGCTGAATGGATGAAATAAAGTTATTTGGAAGAGCTGAAAGGAAGAAAATAATTTGGAACAGCTGAAGGGATGAAATAAAGTTATTTGGAAGAGCTGAAAGGAAGAAAATAATTTGGAACAGCTGAAGGGATGAAATAAAGTTATTTGGAAGAGCTGAAACGAAGAAAATAATTTGGAACAGCTGAAGGGATGAAATAAAGTTATTTGGAAGAGCTGAAAGGATGAAATAAAATTATTTGGAAGAGCTGAAAGACTGAAATAAAGTCATTTGGATGAACTAAAAGGATGAAATAAAGATTATTTGGAACAGCTGAAAGGATGAAATAAAGTTATTTGGAAGAGCTGAAAGGATGAAATAAAGTTATTTGGAAGAACTAAAAGGATGAAATAAAGTTATTTGGAACAGCTGAACGGATGAAATAAAGTTATTTCGAACAGCGGAAAGGATGAAATAAAGTCATTTGGAAGAGCTAAAAGGATGAAATAAAGTTATTTGGAACAGCTGCAAGGATGAAATCAAGTTATTTGGAATAGCTGAAAGGATATAATAAAGTTTTGGAACAGCTGATAGGATGAAATAAAGTTATTTGGAAGAGCTGAAAGGATGAAATTAAGATATTAGGAACAGCAGAAAGGATGAAATAAAGTTATTTGGAACAGCTGAAAGGATGAAATAAAGTTATTTGGAAGAACTAAAAGGATGAAATAAAGTTATTTGGAATAGCTGAACGAATGAAATAAAGTTATTTGGAATAGCTGAAAGGATATAATAAAGTTTTGGAACAGCTGATAGGATGAAATAAAGTTATTTGGAAGAGCTGAAAGGATGAAATGAAGTTATTTGGAACAGCTGAAAGGATGAAATAAAGTTATTTGGAAGAACTAAAAGGATGAAATAAAGTTATTTGGAACAGCTGAACGGATGAAATAAAGTTATTTCGAACAGAGGAAAGGATGAAATAAAGTCATTTGGAAGAGCTAAAAGGATGAAATAAAGTTATTTGGAACAGCTACAAGGATAAAATCAAGTTATTTGGAACAGCTGATAGGATGAAATAAAGTTATTTGGAAGAGCTGAAAGGATGAAATTAAGATATTAGGGACAGCTGAAAGGATGAAATAAAGTTATTTGGAACAGCTGAAAGGATGAAATAAAGTTATTTGGAAGAACTAAAAGGATGAAATAAAGTTATTTGGAACAGCTGAACGGATGAAATAAAGTTATTTCGAACAAGTTATTTAGAAGAACTAAAAGGATGAAATTAAGTTATTTGAAACAGCTGAAGGGATGAAACTAAGATTATTTGGAACAGCTGAAAGGAAGAAATAAAGTTATTTGGAACAGCTGAAGGGATGAAATAAAGTTATTTGGAAAAGCTGAAAGGATGAAATAAAATTATTTGGAAGAGCTGAAAGGAAGAAATAAAGTTATTTGGAACAGCTGAAAGGATGAAATAAAGTTATTTAGAAGAACTAAAAGGATGAAATTAAGTTATTTGGAACAGCTGAAGGGATGAAACTAAGATTATTTGGAACAGCTGAAAGGAAGAAATCAAGTTATTTGGAACAGCTGAAGGGATAAAATAAAGTTATTTGGAAAAGCTGAAAGGATGAAATAAAATTATTTGGAAGAGCTGAAAGGAAGAAATAAAGTTATTTGGAACAGCTGAAAGGATGAAATAAAGTTATTTGGAAAAGCTGAAAGGATGAAATAAAATTATTTGGAAGAGCTGAAAGGAAGAAATAAAGTTATTTGGAACAGCTGAAAGGATGAAATAAAGTTATTTAGAAGAACTAAAAGGATGAAATTAAGTTATTTGGAACAGCTGAAGGGATGAAACTAAGATTATTTGGAACAGCTGAAAGGAAGAAATAAAGTTATTTGGAACAGCTGAAGGGATGAAATAAAGTTATTTGGTGGAAAAGCTGAAAGGTTGAAATAAAATTATTTGGAAGAGCTGAAAGGAAGAAATAAAGTTATTTGGAACAGCTGAAAGGATGAAATAAAGTTATTTGGAAAAGCTGAAAGGATGAAATAAAGTTATTTGGAAGAGCTGAAAGGAAGAAATAAAGTTATTTGGAAGAACTAAAAGGATGAAATTAAGTTATTTGGAACAGCTGAAGGGATGAAACTAAGATTATTTGGAACAGCTGAAACGAAGAAATCAAGTTATTTGGAACAGCAGAAGGGATGAAATAAAGTTATTTGGAAAAGCTGAAAGGAAGAAATAAAGTTATTTGGAACAGCTGAAGGGATGAAATAAAGTTATTTGGTGGAAAAGCTGAAAGGTTGAAATAAAATTATTTGGAAGAGCTGAAAGGAAGAAATAAAGTTATTTGGAACAGCTGAAAGGATGAAATAAAGTTATTTGGAAAAGCTGAAAGGATGAAATAAAGTTATTTGGAAGAGCTGAAAGGAAGAAATAAAGTTATTTGGAACAGCTGAAAGGATGAAATAAAGTTATTTAGAAGAACTAAAAGGATGAAATTAAGTTATTTGGAACAGCTGAAGGGATGAAACTAAGATTATTTGGAACAGCTGAAACGAAGAAATCAAGTTATTTGGAACAGCTGAAGGGATGAAATAAAGTTATTTGGAAAAGCTGAAAGGATGAAATAAAGATATTTGGAACAGCTGAAACGAAGAAATCAAGTTATTTGGAACAGCTGAAGGGATGAAATAAAGTTATTTGGAAAAGCTGAAAGGATGAAATAAAGTTATTTGGAAGAGCTGAAAGGAAGAAATAAAGTTATTTGGAACAGCTGAAGGGATGAAATAAAGTTATTTAGAAGAACTAAAAGGATGAAATTAAGTTATTTGGAACAGCTGAAGGGATGAAACTAAGATTATTTGGAACAGCTGAAACGAAGAAATCAAGTTATTTGGAACAGCTGAAGGGATGAAATAAAGTTATTTGGAAAAGCTGAAAGGAAGAAATAAAGTTATTTGGAACAGCTGAAGGGATGAAATAAAGTTATTTGGTGGAAAAGCTGAAAGGTTGAAATAAAATTATTTGGAAGAGCTGAAAGGAAGAAATAAAGTTATTTGGAACAGCTGAAAGGATGAAATAAAGTTATTTGGAAAAGCTGAAAGGATGAAATAAAGTTATTTGGAAGAGCTGAAAGGAAGAAATAAAGTTATTTGGAACAGCTGAAAGGATGAAATAAAGTTATTTGGAAAAGCTGAAAGGATGAAATAAAGTTATTTGGAAGAGCTGAAAGGAAGAAATAAAGTTATTTGGAACAGCTGAAAGGATGAAATAAAGTTATTTAGAAGAACTAAAAGGATGAAATTAAGTTATTTGGAACAGCTGAAGGGATGAAACTAAGATTATTTGGAACAGCTGAAACGAAGAAATCAAGTTATTTGGAACAGCTGAAGGGATGAAATAAAGTTATTTGGAAAAGCTGAAAGGATGAAATAAAGATATTTGGAACAGCTGAAACGAAGAAATCAAGTTATTTGGAACAGCTGAAGGGATGAAATAAAGTTATTTGGAAAAGCTGAAAGGATGAAATAAAGTTATTTGGAAGAGCTGAAAGGAAGAAATAAAGTTATTTGGAACAGCTGAAGGGATGAAATAAAGTTATTTAGAAGAACTAAAAGGATGAAATTAAGTTATTTGGAACAGCTGAAGGGATGAAACTAAGATTATTTGGAACAGCTGAAACGAAGAAATCAAGTTATTTGGAACAGCTGAAGGGATGAAATAAAGTTATTTGGAAAAGCTGAAAGGAAGAAATAAAGTTATTTGGAACAGCTGAAGGGATGAAATAAAGTTATTTGGTGGAAAAGCTGAAAGGTTGAAATAAAATTATTTGGAAGAGCTGAAAGGAAGAAATAAAGTTATTTGGAACAGCTGAAAGGATGAAATAAAGTTATTTGGAAAAGCTGAAAGGATGAAATAAAGTTATTTGGAAGAGCTGAAAGGAAGAAATAAAGTTATTTGGAACAGCTGAAAGGATGAAATAAAGTTATTTAGAAGAACTAAAAGGATGAAATTAAGTTATTTGGAACAGCTGAAGGGATGAAACTAAGATTATTTGGAACAGCTGAAACGAAGAAATCAAGTTATTTGGAACAGCTGAAGGGATGAAATAAAGTTATTTGGAAAAGCTGAAAGGATGAAATAAAGTTATTTGGAAGAGCTGAAAGGAAGAAATAAAGTTATTTGGAACAGCTGAAGGGATGAAATAAAGTTATTTGGAAAAGCTGAAAGGATGAAATAAAATTATTTGGAAGAGCTGAAAGGAAGAAATAAAGTTATTTGGAACAGCTGAAAGGATGAAATAAAGTTATTTAGAAGAACTAAAAGGATGAAATTAAGTTATTTGGAACAGCTGAAGGGATGAAATAAAGTTATTTGGAAAAGCTGAAAGGATGAAATAAAGTTATTTGGAAGAGCTGAAAGGAAGAAATAAAGTTATTTGGAACAGCTGAAGGGATGAAATAAAGTTATTTGGAAAAGCTGAAAGGATGAAATAAAATTATTTGGAAGAGCTGAAAGGAAGAAATAAAGTTATTTGGAACAGCTGAAAGGATGAAATAAAGTTATTTAGAAGAACTAAAAGGAAGAAATAAAGTTATTTGGAACAGCTGAAGGGATGAAATAAAGTTATTTGGAAAAGCTGAAAGGATGAAATAAAATTATTTGGAAGAGCTGAAAGGAAGAAATAAAGTTATTTGGAACAGCTGAAAGGAAGAAATCAAGTTATTTGGAACAGCTGAAGGGATAAAATAAAGTTATTTGGAAAAGCTGAAAGGATGAAATAAAATTATTTGGAAGAGCTGAAAGGAAGAAATAAAGTTATTTGGAACAGCTGAAAGGATGAAATAAAGTTATTTGGAAAAGCTGAAAGGATGAAATAAAATTATTTGGAAGAGCTGAAAGGAAGAAATAAAGTTATTTGGAACAGCTGAAAGGATGAAATCAAGTTATTTAGAAGAACTAAAAGGAAGAAATCAAGTTATTTGGAACAGCTGAAGGGATAAAATAAAGTTATTTGGAAAAGCTGAAAGGATGAAATAAAATTATTTGGAAGAGCTGAAAGGAAGAAATAAAGTTATTTGGAACAGCTGAAGGGATGAAATAAAGTTATTTGGTGGAAAAGCTGAAAGGATGAAATAAAATTATTTGGAAGAGCTGAAAGGAAGAAATAAAGTTATTTGGAACAGCTGAAAGGATGAAATAAAGTTATTTAGAAGAACTAAAAGGATGAAATTAAGTTATTTGGAACAGCTGAAGGGATGAAACTAAGATTATTTGGAACAGCTGAAACGAAGAAATCAAGTTATTTGGAACAGCTGAAGGGATGAAATAAAGTTATTTGGAAGAGCTGAAAGGAAGAAATAAAGTTATTTGCAACAGCTGAAAGGATGAAATAAAGTTATTTGGAAGAGTTGAAAAGGATGAAATAAAGTCATTTGGATGAACTAAAAGGATGAAATAAAGTTATTTAGAAGAACTAAAAGGATGAAATGAAGTTATTTGGAAGAGTTGAAAAGGATGAAATAAAGTCATTTGGATGAACTAAAAGGATGAAATAAAGTTATTTAGAAGAACTAAAAGGATGAAATAAAGTTATTTGGAACAGCTGAAAGGTGAAATAAAGTTATTTGGAATTAATAGCTGAAAAGATATATAATAAAGTTTTGGAACAGCTGATAGGATGAAATAAAGTTATTTGGAAGAGCTGAAAGGATGAAATGAAGTTATTAGGAACAGCTGAAAGGAAGAAATAAAGTTATTTGGAACAGCTGAAAGAATGAAATAAAGATATTTGGAACAGCTGAAAAGATGAAATAAAATTATTTGCTTCAGTTGAAAGGATGAGATAAAGTGTATTGGAACAGCTGAAAGAAAGAAAAAAAGTTATTTGGAAGAGTTGAAAGGATGAAATAAGGTTATTTGGAAGAGCTGAAAGGAAATAATAAAGTTTTGGAACAGCTGAAGGGATGAAATAAAGTTATTTGGAAGAGCTAAAGGGATGTAATAAAGTTATTTGTGACAGCTGAAAAGATGAAATAAAGTTATTTGGAAGAGCTGAAAGGATGAAATAAAGTTATTTCGAACAGCAGAAAGGATTAAATAAAGTCATTTGGAAGAGTTAAAATGATGAAATAAAGCTATTTGGAACAGCTGAAAGGAAATAATAAAGTTTTGGAACAGCTGAATGGATGAAATGCAGTTATTTGGAAGAGCTGAAAGGATGAAATGAAGTTATTAGGAACATCTGAAAGGATGAAATAACGATATTTTGAACAGCTGAAAGGATGAAATAAAATTATTTGCATCAGTTGACAGGATGAGATAAAGTGTATTGGAACAGCTGAAGGGATGAAACAAAGATTTATTTGGAACAGCTGAAAGAATGAAATAAAGATATTTGGAACAGCTGAAAGGATGAAATAAAGTTATTTGGAATAGCTGAAAGGAAATAATAAAGCTTTGGAACAGCTGATAGGATGAAATACAGTTATTTGGAAGAGCTGATAGGATGAAATTAAATTATTAGGAACAGCTGAAAGGATGAAGTGAAGTTATTTGGAATAGCTGAAAGGAAATAATAAAGCTTTGGAACAGCTGATAGGATGAAATACAGTTATTTGGAAGAGCTGAAAGGATGAAATGAAGTTATTAGGAACAGCGGAAAGGAAGAAATAAAGTTATTTGGAACAGCCGAAAGAATGAAATAAAGATATTTGGAACAGCTGAAAGGATGAAATAAAGTTATTTGGAATAGCTGAAAGGAAATAATAAAGCTTTGGAACAGCTGATAGGATGAAATACAGTTATTTGGAAGAGCTGATAGGATGAAATGAAGTTATTAGGAACAGCTGAAAGGATGAAATAAAATTATTTGCATCAGTTGAAAGGATGATATAAAGTGTATTGGAACAGCTGAAAGGATGAAACAAAGATTATTTGGAACAGCTGAAAGAATGAAATAAAGATATTTGGAACAGCTGAAAGGAGGAAATAAAATTATTTGCATCAGTTGAAAGGATGATATAAAGTGTATTGGAACAGCTGAAAGGATGAAACAAAGATTATTTGGAACAGCTGAAAGAATGAAATAAAGATATTTGGAACAGCTGAAAGGAAGAAATAAAGTTATTTGGAAGAGTTGAAAGGATGAGATAAAGATATTTGGAAGAGCTGAAAAGGATGAAAAAAAAGTTATTTGGAAGAGCTAAAAGGATGAAATAAAGCAATTTGGAACAGCTGAAGGGATGAAATAAAGTTATTTGGAAGAGTTGAAAGGATGATATAAAGATATTTGGAACATCTATTTAAAAGGATGAAATAAACTTATTTGGAACAGCTAAAAGGATGAAATAAAGTTATTTGGAACAGCTGAAAGGAAGAAATAAAGTTATTTGGAACAGCTGAAAGGAAGAAATGAAGTTATTTGGAAGAGCTGAAAGGATGAGATAAAGATATTTGGAAGAGGTGAAAGGATGAAATAAAGTCATTTGTAAGAGCTAAAAGGATGAAATAAAGTGATTTGGAACAGCTGAAGGGAAGAAATAAAGTTATTTGGAATAGCTGATAGGATGAAATATAGTTATTTTGAAGAGCTGAAATTAAGAAAGGCCAATAGAATTATAGGTTTAATATTATGGGTTTGTTCAGAAGTGGAAAAAATGAGAAAGCACGTCACCGGGGGTTGAACCAGCGCTATACGTACGTTTCGGCCTAATAGGCCTCATCAGTAGCAAAATTAGAATCACCGAGTAATGAAAAGTAACTTTAAACATAAAATATTTAGAATCACAGCCTTTTTTTTAAATTAAATATTTTGCCATTTTCTTACTATGCCAGATTTTAAAACTTGGAAGGAAATAGTTATTGGTGCTAATGTAATTCATTTATTTAGAGTCATCTTTCTTTGTCTAGTAAATACAATATAACGGATAAAGGAATATTAATCACTAACCTTGTTGGTTCTGTATTATTATTGGTTGCTGGGGGACGCCTACGCCCCCTGGTTGTACGAATTGGAACTGCTGGCCATTAGGCAGCTGAAACACCTGAGGAACGTTGCCGGCGTTCTGAACACCAGGTGTTTGACCCACAGTCTGCAGGATAAACTGCTGGCCTCCAGCCCCTAAAACGAACAATAATAATGTTTTTATTATATTCGGTGTACAAATAGTTACAATAGTAGAGTAAACAGCAAAACATTGTCCCAGGGTTGTGTCCCCCATTGTCCCAGGCTGTGTCCCGCACTGCCCCAGGGCCAGGGCTGTTTCCAACACTGTCCTACGACCCACACTATCCCCGGGATATGTCACACATTGTCCCAGGGCTGTGTCCCACACTGCCACAGGTCTGTGTCCCACACTGTCCCAGGACTGTATCCCACACTGCCCCAGGGCTGTGTCCCACACTGTCCCAGGGCTGTGCCCCACACTGCCCCAGGGCTGTGTCCAACACTGTCCCACGACCCACACTATCCACGGGATGTGTCCCACATTGTCGCAGGGCTGTGTCCAATACTGTCCCATGACCCACACTATCCACGGGATGTGTCCCACATTGTCCCAAGGCTGTGTCCCACACTGTCCCAGGACTGTGTCCCACACTGCCCCAGGGCTGTGTCGCACACTGTCACAGTGTTGTGTCTCACACTGTCCCAGGGCTGTGCCCCAGACTGTCCCAGGGCCAGGGCTGTATCCCACACTGTCCCAGGGCCAGGACTGTGTCCAACACTGTCCCACGACCCACACTATCCCCGGGATGTGTCCCACATTATCCCAGTGCTGTGCCCCACACTGCCCCAGGGCTGTGTCCAACACTGTCCCACGACCCACACTATCCACAGCATGTGTCCCACATGGTCCCAGGGCTGTGTCCCACACAGCCCCAGGGCCAGGGCTACGTCTAACACTGTCCCAGGGCCAGGACTGTGTCCAACACTGTCCCACGACCCCCACTATCCCCGGGATGTGTCCCACATTATCCCAGTGATGTGCCCCACACAGCCCCAGGGAAGTGTCCAACACTGTCCCACGACCCACACTAACCACAACATGTGTCCCACATGGTCCCAGGGTTGTGTCCCACATTGTCCCAAGGCTGTATCCCACACTGTCCCAGGGTTGTGTCCCACATTATCCCAGTGCTGTGCCCCACACTGCCCCAGGGCTGTGTCCAAAACTGTCCCACGACCCACACTATCCACAGCATGTGTCCCACATGGTCCCAGGGCTGTGTCCCACACAGCCCCAGGGCCAGGGCTATGTCTAACACTGTCCCAGGGCCAGGACTGTGTCCAACACTGTCCCACGACCCACACTATCACCGGGATGTGTCCCACATTATCCCAGTGCTGTGTCCAACACTGTCCCACAACCCACACTAACCACAGCATGTGTCCCAAAGGTCCCAGGGTTGAGTCCCAAATTGTCCCAAGGCTGTATCCCACACTGTCCCAGGGTTGTGTCCCACATTATCCCAGTGCTGTGCCCCACACTGCGTCCAACACTGTCCCACGACCCACACTATCCACAGCATGTGTTTCACACAGCCCCAGGGCCAGGGCTATGTCCGACACTGTCCCAGGACCAGGGCTGTGTCCAACACTGTCCCACGACCCAAACTATCCACGGGATGTGTCCCACATTGTCCGAGGGCTGTGTCCCACACTGCCCCACGACCCACACTATCCCCGGGATTTGTCCCACATTGTCCCAGGGCTGTGTCCCACACTGTCCCAGGACCAGGGCTGTGTCCAACACTGCCCCACGACCCACACTATCCCCGGGATTTGTCCCACATTGTCCCAGCTGTGTACCACAGTTTTACAGGGCTGTGTCCCACAATGTCCCAGTTTGCGGATTGGGGCAGCAATGTTCTAGTTGTCTGCTTGGATAACTGAGTATCATATCAAAATGGAGGCAGTTCATTTGGATTGCATCCATCACACCGACTGTATAGTGTGTGGGTCAATGGTTACTAAGGAATAAATAATAAGGGATTTGATTTATTGGCTTTGTTACCTAACTTTTGTACAGGAAATGTTCTAGAAAATGTTAGCGGTAGCTACTGTATTAATTTTGCAAATAAAAATTGTTCAAGAACAAACGTTTTATTCAAAATCATGTTTTAATTTTTAAAACTTGTGGAATAAAAATTATGCATTTTTTTACTTTTTTTATTGATTTTAAACGATCATAAATAGAATCCAGATATTTCCTGAACAACGTGTTCCAGAACAAACAATATTTGTTCTAGAACATTGAATTTTTTAAATTTCATTTTCTAGAACAATTTCTATACAAAAAGTTGAACAATTAGCTACATAATCAAATATACAAGTCCCAATTAAAGAATTCTCTCAAATATAGAAGTAAGATTAAGAATGATCGTTGTACTCAAAAAGGGGCTTCCCCGACCCGGAATCGAACTAGGGCTCTCAGGTTTGGAACAACTTATGGTTATGATACCAAGGCGGGTCCATTAAAGGTTGGTTTAATAGACCTGGGTAAATAATAATATGTTATCCATAACAATGTTACTGCAAGTCGGTCGATAACACTCACCTTGTATTAACTGCTGCCCTCCTGGGAGTATCAACCCTTGTGGGCCCTGGGCCAGTTGGAACTGACCCTGCTGTAGCATGGTGGTTCCACCGATCTGGGATATAGCGGTGGTCTGCTGATCCTGGGGCTGGCCTTGCAATGCCGCAGTACCGCCTCCATCCATTCTCATAACTGAAATCAACAATGTTCTGTAAGGAGTTTCCGTAATTCTGGTAGGCCTATATGTTAGTCTTGGTCGCGCCGATAGCAAAGATGAATCTAATACGTTCAATAATTTCATATTCGCTAATTTAATAACAGGTAGGTTGGCGTGGCGAGGTCTGACTAACATCTTATTAATATGAATCGCAATGCTGTAACTCTAGGATACGTCTAATTAAGTCATTATTGGTTTCCTATCAGCTAAACAAGGGATTCCAGAACGCCCCAATAGCTGAATAGTATTGCCAAGGAAACTATGAACAATGAAAAGTGGAATTTCAGACGTTACTGCCATTATTGGTCCGAAGGGCCAATAGTACGACCCAAATAAATTGTAATTATTGTTTGGGACTGATCAACTAACCCTAACCCAAAAAGCAAACGAAGACGTGAGTGAACACATAAACACAATGATGTAAATACCTACAGGTAAGAAAGAAATAGTCATTAATATTGTTTCAAAGTAACAACGTAAGGCTTCTGCTATCACCAACGGATAGGCCTACGGGTACAGCGGTAATGCTAATGCTGTAATGATAGGCCTACCAAAATAATTCCATTATTAATTTAATAAATTATTGACTTACCAATATTTATACAGAAGGCTAGACCCTAGCGCATATACAATATACAACGATCAACTTGTTTCTTCTTATAATTTTCAATCTTCTCAATTCTCAGAAGATCTAAGATGGTCTTATGGCATGTGGCAGTGCCTTCAGATGGTTGCTGGGTTGTAATATATAAATCAAATATAATTAAATCACCACCGTCTTTAACAATGCAGTGCGAAACTTTATTATATTATGTAAATGGTTTATTTCTGTATTTCAAATTATAATATCAAATTATATTAGGTTCAATAACATTAATTTACGGTACAAAATATTGGTGATAAACAAAAATAAGAAATGTCATAACTTCATTACATACATACCGGACCGGTATTGCAAGTGAATTGACGTTAGATAGATTGAGGATGGCGATATCGATATATTCAACATACCAGTACCGATAACATATTTCTTACTGAATTTCAAATTATTTTCAATGAAGAAGCTATTTCTTAATAGTTCCAATAGTTTGTTTACTTATATTGAAATAAATAGTTAACCTCCTATTGGTAGAAAGCCTAAGATAATTGTTCAAAAGTTACTTTGGCAAAGTTATTGCCCTTGTCATTGGACCCACAAATATTACAGGATTAAATCCCCATTGGAAATGTCAAAAAGCAATTCTATGTGATTGGTCTGCCTTAATATAAGCGACGAATCAATGAAGGTATGGCAATATAGAAACAACCACTCCCGTAGTTGCTATCTTCTACCAGTTTATAATGCGCATGCGCAATCCAAAGTACAATAAAATGAGTGTTAGTAATACAACATGTTGTATGCAAATTAATTTAAGTACTTATTTCAATAGTTTCGTGATTACGGTATATTTACGTTATAATATTACTAAAATCTATGTAATTACTTAACTGTATAGTAAAAATCTGTAAAAATAAACCTGCTGATAGTTAACGCAACATGTTGGTGTAACGGAATTATTCGAAATATGCCCAATTTACTCTATGTAATTATTATTGAGCAAAGGAGAAAAGTGAAGGCTACTGGTTGGTTGGTTGCTAGGCTGCGCCAATGTTCAATGGCAAGCCAACTAAAGGGAGCCTGGCCTGGCAGTGGGTAGGTGGTTCGGTTAGGCATAGCTTAACATACAGATAACCAACAAATAGGCGTGTAGGTAGAACAGCATTGTAGAGTGCCGTTAGCCAGTGATCTGGGTGGCAATATTGCCAGGCAGCTCATAGGTTGGCATTACAGCAACAGTTACTGCTGCAATTGGACCAATATGTTTCCCTAGAGAGCTCATTCAATTCCTGAAAACCAACAGCCAATAAATAAGCCTTGGCTTCTAATGAGTGGAGACGGGGGAACTTGACGCAAATCCCTTCTCGGCGAAATAATATTTCGTTACAATGTTTGGGGGTAGCGATCCCAAATACAACTTTTCATTGTGAAGTTTCCGCGGCCTAAATTTGAGTGAAAATTGAATTTAGTACTACCAAACATCTTCTGGGTAGTTTAGGAATGGCCAATCCAATCCAATTGTTTAGAAAAGGCTCGAAAATGGTACTTTAGCGGCCATAAACGCCCATGTGAAGGGCCCATGCGAAGAATACCAGGTTTTCACCCAAAACACAGGTTACAGAAGGGCTGAATCTAACCAAAACAATAAACGAATTATACAGTATATGAGTCGGACACCAAGTTTGTTACATATCGCACCACTGTTAACCCGTTATTTACTTATTTCGTGTAAATCCAGTGTATTTGTCTTATATCCCTGATTACTTACGTTTACAACTTACGTTTACACATACTACAGGTTATAAGACAGAAATAAGCGCCAATAAAATGTCGACCGAAAAGTGAAAACCTGGTATCTTCACATGGGCGGTGTGACTCTCTGTCGGTTTTCTGTCTTTCTTACAATTTTTTATGATGTTAGACAACGTTATTAGAGGGATTGTGGGGCGAGCCACGAAGTGAGTGAGCCTTAGCGTAGTGGTACCATTAATCAACCTGTCGTTCTGTCGTGTTCAATTTTAAACGTTAATAACTCGGCCAATCTTTGATGAAATCTATCCAAACTTGGTACACATGTTGTTTGGCAAAAGTTTAGAAATTTTCCAAGTAGAATTTCCGTGTGGCCTTCGAGAAGCTAAGATAATAGCAGTTAATTAGTTAATTAAGTTGATTGCGGTGAAAACGCCATTTTCAACCTGCCTTTTAAAGGAAATTAATTGTTTTACAGTATAAGATTTAAATAATTATACTTAAAAATTATACAGATATAATCCCCATACGCCATTCTATTATAGTTTTTAATTAGTTTAAGTGATTTGCTTTAATAAATGTGTCTTTAATTGATCTAAACGTAATTAAACCCCACAATTATTGAGTACAAATTTAATCCTTCCCATTATTGGTCAAGTCTCTGCTGGTGTGGAGCTAGCTGCTGGGAGTTGTGGCTGTAGACTAACCTGAGAGGAATTGTAATAGAGGCAACCAGTATTGCTATTCCAGCCCAATCACTGAATTGTGTTTATTATAGGCTGGACGGGCCGCATAACCGTTCGACTACTACTACTATTGCTATCTCAGTTAAATAACAGATATAATAACATAAATACAATCCATGGCATGGCTGTTGTAGGCTTCTGAAATAGTTTATTCCACAATGTATATGTCTGGTTAATTTTTAATTGAATTTTTGCAAAGTAGTAAAATTAATGTTCTTAAAAATAATATTATTATTTTATATGTAACCTAGGAAATTAGCTACATTTTTTCGCTGCAGCTTTAAGAGTGTACATTGATTTAATATTATTTCAATACCCATATTACTACATCGGCATAAGATGCGTTGGCGTTGTATCACACATCTCCACATATCCCACATCTCCACATAGATGTATCAACAGTTACTCGCACAGTTTCGAAACTTCGTATAGTTATAACTGTATAAAGATCGTCAGTCTGCGTTTAGGAAAAATATTTTATGACAAAACAGGACAAGCGACGAGCGCAACGAGGCATATAATGAAGACGAGTACTGCGTTGACTAAATTATTATATAAACCACCTGGCTTCACATATTAATCGCATCCCTAGTTATTATTATTATAAAAATCGTCCTAGCCTGCGTTTAAGAAATATATTTAAATACAAAACAGGACGAACGCAAAGAGGCTTATAATGAAAACGAGTACTGCGTTTATTATATTCCTATAAACCACCTGGCTTTGCATATTGAACGTGCGATTGGAAATAAGTTCGTGCTACCCTTCCGTGGGTGGAAGATGTCGCGGTTATGTATTGGTGGTTGGGAAGGGTGGGGGGGGGGAGAGATTAAAAGGGGTGAACACGTACTGTCCCCCTTTCTTTGATTGATTGGTGGTGTGGGTAAATTTCTCAAAACCTGATTTTGTGATACAGTCGCTCAATTTTAATTTGTATATAATAACTAGGCCTCGTGCTGCGCGAAGGCCCCACGAACGTGTGATATTACTGTAATACAGTATGAAAACAATATTCCAAATACAAAAATCCGATCATTTATCTATACATACCATAAGGTGATAATTGGGGTTGGTTGCATTCAGTGGGGAATCAAGTTTGTGCGTTTGGGGCTGATGGTAACATACAGTTGGGCTGGGGGGGGGGGGGGGGGTGCTTTCATCTCTATTTCGGTGGTACGGCAGGATTTCTAATTTATTGGTCATTGTCATCGTCTGTTAATTTAGTGGTGCAGTTTTGTTAGGTTAGGGGTGGGGTTCGTGACACACTGCTGATGAGGAGAACCACGAATCCCAGGGTTCAGTGTTTAAATCTCCGAAACCCTTTTATTTCTATAAAATTTATTACTTTAGATTTACCTTTTCGGCGGACAAAATGTCCTATATATTTTTCTTAATTTATGGGATTGCCTATTCGTGCAATACTTACCGGTACCTGTAGCCTACAGTGTACCGGTAGTTACTGTATGGTTTGGTGCAGTTTGCCTTGTGGTACAGTAGCTGTACAGTAGGTACAGTAAACGAATAACGAAATTGTATTTCCGTTTCGAAATTTAAAGGGCAAGGAGCTGATTTCATTTCTGATGTCAGTTTTCAAGTTTACATAAATCGTTCCAATTATTTTTTATTCTTTTTTTAAGTAAAAAAGGATACAAACTAACTAACATTCTCGCTATGGGGGTTTTAAGGGGTGCTGATTTCATTTCTGATGTCAGTTTTTACGTTTACATAAATCTAGTCTGTCTGAACGACATCCAGAATCTTTACATACCTACTGCACTACCACTACAGTACTACTAGGTCGAGCGAACTCGGACAGTGGAAATGAGATCCTTCCAGGCTTCCCGATTCTCCATAGTTGTCGCAATTTCGTTTCTCCCAAGTTCAGTATCCCTTTCAAGTTGATCTATATATGTTATGGCTGGTCGTCCACGACTACGCTTTCCATGAGTTGGTTGCCAGAGAAGTAGATCTGGTATGACCTCCTCTTTACTTCGCCAGCAGTGCCCACTGAATCTTAATCTGCGTTCACGGAGGGTGGTTGATACAGGTGGTATTGTACCATAAAGCTCGGCGTTTGTCATGTGTTGTCTCCAGCTGATGTTTAGGGCTGCCCTTAGTAGTCTTGTGTAGCAACCATAGGCCTACCTACTGTAACATTTGTCTAAATGCGCTAAATACAGCAATATACTGTAGTAATAGCTAAGCACCTAATATGATCTACAAACCTGATTAATGTCTATAAATCTATATAATCTACTATTCTACATATATTAATAACTAGATTTATGTAAAGGTGAAAACTGGCATCAGAAATGAAATCAGCACCCCGGCTTAAAACCCCCATAGCGAGAATGTTAGTTAGTTTGTATCCTTTTTTAAGTTTTGACTGACTGACAGAAAGACCGACAGACAGACAGACTAGATTTATGTAAACGTGAAAACTGACATCAGAAATGAAATCAACACCCCTTTTACAAAGTTTGGCATAATTTAGTCAAAGATTGAATGAGTTACGATTTTTAAAATATCAGTGGAGGGTGAAGGGGGCAGGCCAGGATTCAGTTATACTTGAATAAAGAAGTGATGTATACTAAACCAAGGGATAGGAGATATATGAAACTGCCGTATAAATTCATTGAGTGACTGTTGATTTCGAAACATTAAATTCAACACTATAAAAATATTAATACTGTATAATGGATTAGAATCAGGGTGTAATTTAGCGCGTTTTAATATTATGTAACTCTGATTTTCTAAAACGACTCCCATTGTATTCTTATGATGTTCCAGATAACACCCCATGAAGTCAATATTCCCCGCATATGAGGCTCTCTAGCTAGTAATTGTAATTATAGTTCAATATGCGCAGCATTCCAAAACAATAATTATAATTACCATCATTATAATTCACATGTATTTAAAATACTTTATACATGTCCTTAATATGAAGTAAGTTTATAGAACAATCATTTAGGGGTGCACCGGATATCCGATACGACTGAAATTGACCAGATATTATGTTATACGGCAATCTAGCAAGGATATTTTTTGGTTTTTGTTTTAATGGTACAAATGGACAGGACATTTCATTGCCTTTTTTTTTATAAAAAAATATATTATAAACTGAAATTTGTTCATTAATAAATAATTAATGTAATAATTAAATAAAAATATATTAAATATATTAAATAATAAATAAAAGATAATTCAAAAAGTTAATATTTATTAAGTTTAATATTATTCCGGATATTCGATCCGATCTACTAATCAGTACCGGTAAGTAATAATTATCGTAAATATATGATTATGTACGTGATATGATATTAGTTTCTCAAACCAAACCTATCCATCCATTGACGTCCAAATATATCCAATTTCTCAATCCATACTAATCAGTATGTAACAATGTACCATATACTGCAATAATGTCAATGTCCAACCAAACCCAAACAATGCGTTAGTGTTGGAGGACCATCCTCTGAGAGTTGTTAGGCCTAACGGCACCTCGCTCGGTCGCATTAGTTTTTTTAGCGCGCTAGTTCCAGCTGCCAGATTCGGTTAGTGGATGATATAGAATCAGCACATGTGCAACTCAGGCGAGCATTTTACAGATGTTGGTCTAATATACAGTATATGGTCTTCTGGTCTTGTACCGCGAAACCGTGTACTATTTACAGATGTCAGGATGTAGGCTTAATTTGGGGTCTTGTACCGTGTACAGTACTGGTGGGCCTATACAGCTACTGTTATTTTGCCTAATACAGGTCCCAGAGGTAAAATCCTTACCCTGTTACCCCAGGCAGCCAGCGGCTGTTACCTCTGATTGACAGCGCAACAGCCCTCTCTCTCTCTCTACTTACAGACTTAGGGGGTGCTGCCTTAAAGGTGAAGAGTACATCTGTAGGCTAAATAAATACAGAAATAGGCCACCCCTGACCTTGAAATTATAAATTAAGCTTTCTGGAGAAACCCGTGAGGTGCACAGCAGGGCACAGCACACATAATCCGGTCAAAATGTCCTTTCCTTGAGGCCTACCAAACCTACTACTAACTACTGACAGTAGACCTTGTAGAAACTTAGATTCATTATTTCACTAGCACTATTTTACTTAGGCCTAGCATATTGCTGCAACTTCGCGTGTGCTGCTGCTGCTATAGTTTACAATGCAACGCGCGTTATTAGAAGGCATTTCAACGGTTCTCCTTGACATCGAAGGGACTGTTTGTCCCATCGCCTTCGTTAAAGATACTTTATTTCCCTACGTTACCGCAAATGTAAGACCCTTCGTGGTTGACAACTGGAACTCGAATGAATTCAAGTCACTTCTCAATGACCTCGTTGACCAATCCAAACGAGATAACGTTGAATTCCCAGAAGAGGTGGACGTTATCCCCAATGATTCAGACAGCGATAAAGACACTGTAGTAGATGCCTTGGTAAATAACATTTTATGGCAGGTCGCCAAAGATAGAAAGACATCGGCACTTAAAACGCTTCAAGGCCGCATGTGGAAGTCAGCGTACGTGTCGGGTGACATCAAGGCTCCTGTTTACTCGGACGTTGTAAATGCATTGTACCGATGGAAGGATTCCCACGTTAGCGTTTCTATATACTCGTCTGGGAGTGTTGAAGCTCAACGTCTATTATTTAGTTACAGCGAATCGGGGGATTTAACACCGTTCCTTTCGGAATACTTTGATACCCGAATCGGGATGAAACGCGAATCGAATAGCTACTCGGCCATATCGGACTCTATGGTTGTCCAGCCGGCTCGGGTTTTATTTCTAACGGATGTTTATGAGGAAGCGAGAGCGGCCGAGTCTGCTGGAATGTCGGTGTGTTTGGTTGTAAGACCCGGGAATAACTCGTTACCTAGTGACTCCGAGAACCTTCCAGTCATTAAATCATTCGATGAATTATTTGATTAATACAGATTATTGAATCTACCCACAACGCTACTGTCTTTGTGATATTCGGTTTGTTTAGCAACTTCTGATTTTGCAACAGCAAATATCAGATGATAATTTTGGTTATTAATAATTATTAATAACTGACATTTACTTAGACTCGCACCAAAATTAACTGAAACTAAACAATAAAAGTTGTAAACCTTCCAGATTCCAGTAGCGGTAACTATGGTGACTATGGTTAGAAATAATTCAATTGTGTTTGAAGTTTGTTGTTTTGGTTTTTCCGTTACTATTTATATATTCAAGGTGATTGGTGCTATTAGTTGGTACTTAGTATTATGTACTGGTAACTCTATTAAAGGAAGTTCAGTTTCGCGTTCCTTTGTGAAGATTAGCTGTATAAATAATAGAGACAATAAATACATTTACATTGATAATTCATTCCAA
Organism: Nemertoderma westbladi; assembly: GCA_032718475.1. NCBI lineage: Eukaryota > Metazoa > Xenacoelomorpha > Nemertodermatida > Nemertodermatidae > Nemertoderma > Nemertoderma westbladi. The sequence goes on from JAUCBJ010001184.1 coordinate 83,635, forward strand.
AATATTAACATTTACTTAACCGCCGTTAAGTAATGTTAACAGCGAGTCTGTTCGGTATCACATTGGGACTTTAGTTGACAGCTGTACATTTATTTGCGAAGTAAAGTAGACTTTACAGGTTTATACGAGTAACTTTACAATGAAACTGAACCTGATCCTTGGAATTTCTCTTCGGTTGTCTCCAAAACCTGTTTGTTTATTAATAAACCTTTAAATAACATCTACAACAGCTGTAAGTACCGGTAAAGCGAGATATAACTGCTAAATGTGTAGATGAATTCTTTTAATATTACTTCTAAACTTTTATACTGGTTTGATACAAAAAATTAGAGAATTTTAGAAATTCCACTAAAAATATTAAACACGTGCGGTTTTCAAGGGATTCGTTTCGTAATGTTAACATTTTGTAATGAATAAACCTTTACATTATGTAGTTGCAATAAGTACTTTACAGCTTTCTGATCCTCATTTATTTATTTTCTCAACAATTCGGTTCAGCACACAAGAAATATTTATTTAACGTTTTTTGACAGCAACTAATATTATTTACAAATATAAAACAGAACCAACGATGTCCGAAACGACCAAAGATCATGTCCAATCAGTTGTTGGTCTTGTAAATCCAGAGGATCTCGGATATACGTTGACCCACGAACACCTAAAGATCGATTACTCCAGTTGTGTGCAAGATTGCGGCGAACACGGAATATCTAATGAACTATTTAAAGGAGAGATTGCCTTAAACAACTTTAATTTAGTCAATCGATATCCGTATTGCCATGAGGATAACCTGAATGTAGCGAACGACGGTGAGTCTGTGCTGTCCGACGTTAAGTTGTTTAAGGAGCGCGGAGGCGGTTGTATTGTAGATAACACGACTATAGGTATAGGGCGAGACGCGACATTTCTGCGTGAACTTTCTACCCAAACTGGAGTTCATGTAATCGCCCCCACAGGTCTATATTTGAGTCACACAGTCCCAGCCTCCTACAGGGGTTACACTGTGGAGCAGCTGTACGATCTAATGGTTAAAGAGATTACCCAAGGTATCGATGGTACTGACATTAAAGCTGGAGTTATAGGAGAGATAGGTTGCGAGTATCCGCTAGAGGCGTTAGAACGGAGGTGTTTGTTGGCGGCGTCGCAGACACAACAACAGCTCGGGGCTCCGCTTATAATACACCCGGGTCGCTATGACGACAGCCCGGTAGAGATAATGCGACTTGTGTTGGAGAGCGGAGGCCTTAAGGATAAAGTCGTTATGTCTCATATGGAGCGAACCTATGTGAACCCCGATTCGGTGTTCGATCTACTCGAGCTCGGGTGTATAGTCGAATACGATTTCTTCGGGATCGAAACGAGTTTCTATCCGAAACGCAACGAGTTGGATATGATGAACGACGGCGAGAGAGTCAGGATTATAAAGAAGATTATCGATCAGGGATTCCTCCATAAGGTCGCCATCGCTCACGATATTCACACGAAACATCGACTCACTAAATACGGTGGCCATGGTTACTCCCACATTCTAGAACATATTGTACCGCTAATGTTGCGTCGGGGTATCAGCCAATCACAAGTCGACGTTGTGTTGAAGACTACTACTACTACTAGGATCGGCATGCTGCATTGCAGCTGCATTTTTAAGAATGCTGTGCCGGCTTGTCAACAAAATTGCACCGCCACAACTCCCTATCACCCATGACATTTGCTAGATCATCCGCATCTTTAAGGCCAGTGTCCTTTAAGATGCGTCTCAAGAAAGTCATGGGCTGTCCACCATGCTTATTCACTCCATGAGGCTGCCAAAGTACAAGATTATGCACTGGCTGGTCCTCACGGCGAAAGCAATGTCCTGCAAAGCGGAGGCGATTTTGTTCTAGTGTCAAGCTTGGGGGAACCAATGAGACACCTCCAATGTTATATAGTGTCTGGTTGGAGATGTGTGCATTGTACTTGACACAATGAACCCGGCGTAGCATTCTTGTGAATGTGCCATCCAGAGATTTGGTGTCCTCAGCAGTTAGAGCCCAGCATGGACTCCCATAGAGGAGTACTGGAACTACTGCTGCTCTAAATAATCGGACCTTAAGTTTCCGATTAATTCTCGGTGACTTCCAAATCCTGGAAAGCCTATTCAAGGCTGCCCATGCCTTTCCCTTACGTATTCGAAGGTCCTCACCTGACTTCCGGATCCATGATCCCAGGTAACAGAAGTCGTCCACATGCTCAAGCATACCATCCTTTGAGCTTATGCTCATCCGATCAGAGACTTGCTGAGGACTTTCAAAGTTAACTGTCAGAATTTTGGTCTTTCTTGAGTTAATAAAAAGACCAACACTAGAAGCAGCATGTTCTAATGAGCTGAGGAGCCGTTGGGCTCCCTCTAATGATTCTGAGAGTACTCCTAAGTCATCAGCAAAGTCTAGATCAGTTAGGTACTTGGCAGGATTTCCTCGACTTCTGGAGCCAGTAGGTGGAGTTATCATCACCCCATCATCATTATGATGATCTAAGGACATGCGTAGAACATAGTCAACCACAATAATGAACAAGAATGGTGCAAGTGTGTCTCCTTGGAGGACGCCCCATAACACTTCAAATGGTTCTGTGTCACCGTCAACAGTAGACACAAATGTTGTCGAACCATCGTATACTGATCTGATTGCTGCAATAATTTCATCAGGAATCCCATATAATGAAAGTATGCTGAACATACGTGAGCGAGAGACTGAATCAAAGGCCTTGAAGAAGTCAACAAAGATAACAGCCAGATGCCTGTCTTTCTTTTTTGATAATTCTTCAATGATCCTTCTAAGTGCCAAAATGGGCTCCATGGTCCCACGACCTTTACGGAACCCATTCTGATTTCCACGGAGCAGTCTCTCAATGGGATCCCTGATGCGATTTAATAGAATCCTATTGTATAGCTTTGCAGCAATCGAGATCAATGAGATTCCCCGAAAAGAACCATAGAGTGTTAGGTTGCCCTTCTTGGGAACTGGCACCAACTTATTTGTTTTCATTTCTTGTGGGACTCTTGTTGTAATGTACATGTCTACTATGATGGGATAGATGAGCTTTAAACACTCAGGTATTTTAAAGACCTCAGGGGGAACACCATCTACTCCACTGGCACGATTGGTCTTAATGCTCTTTGCAGCAGCCTTCACTTCTGCAAAGGAGATATCGCCAATGGGAATATCTGGGAGTACAGACTCAGACACCTTTACTTCTATAAAGTTATCAGGCAATACCCTGTCATTATTGAGGAGCTTTTCAAAGTGGGCTTTCCAACCATTGAGGCGATCGGCTGGTGATTCAGCCTTAACCTTGGTGGTTGGTTGGCTTTTCCGCCCAGTAAGCAGATTGATCGATTTCCATGCCTGGGATGATTGCCTGCTGTCGTCAGCATCATTGATGGCATCAACCTGTTGGTTTATTAGCTCCTGTAGATTAACAGAGTACTGCCTGTTCAGGGACCTAGATGCAGCCTTAACTGCATTCTTGGCCGCTGTAGTCTGTGCTGTGATGACGCCTCAGCGGTGGTTGACCTTTACCAAATAATACTTGATGAATCAATGATAATTATTAATTAGGGATTATAAATTATCAATTAGTGAATGTTATTAAATTAACTCTTTATTTTTATAAAATATTTGTGGAGGATTGAATAGAATACGTCATTACAGTACTGGATTACCCGCAGTTTATTCTATATTATGTAACTGGTATAAACTATTGGTTTGGTTATACCCACTGATTACCATCGGTGTATCTCATTAATATATGATTCGAGGACAATTAATACCAGACGGTTTATTTTATTCAAAAATGCACTTCCTGAATAAATGGAGAATTATTGGTTTCTTTATTTCTTTCTTTTTTCCTTTTTTTTATTCTATTCATTAATATTAGAAGAACCGGTAATAATGAAACACTATGAATCAATCGAAGATAGACATTACGAACTTACAAAAAGTGTTTGATTGAGGATGAGGTCAAATATATTGAAAAACCTAATAGCTGCAAGAAGGAAGGGCGATAAACTAGGAACAAGTTTCAGTGCAATAGTTGGTATCGATTTAGGTTTGATATCAGGAGTTTGGAGTGACTCATTGATGTTGGTGCATTAAATGGAATATGATGGAGCTGCTGGGGCCAGCCCAGGGTAAACACACTGTTAGAATAGTTTGTCCTTGTAACACCGTCTTAGGTGATGATTGACATGGTTGATTTGATTATTTTGGACACTAACTACAATATAACTAATAACTACTCACTACAAGATCATTACACTTATGTAGGCCTATATTTCTTGCACAAACGCACAGCTGAGTTTACCACAGTAAGATAATAACTCCATTCTCATGCATTCAAATATCTGTCTGTATCATTTTTTAACGGATGTGTTGCGTTTATTTGTTGTCGTTGTTGATAATTATTTGGGCCTAACAACGTTGTTAAGGGGAGTAGTAGGCCTACAGTCATGTTTTCCATACAAACTACTATTACGCCTCTGTACCATTTTAGAACGCATCAGACTACTTTATAGGCCAACTGTTCTTGCATTCCAACCGGAATTTAATGGGCTTTCTGGTGAACCAATTTTTTTTCATATATTTACTATTTAGCTTATTTTTTGAAAAATGGACCTAATTTTAAATAAAAATAGCCAAATAATTTGTGTAACAAACATTAAAATCACAATTCGGTGATTATGCGTACATAATATAAAAAAAACTAATACAATTGGTTCACGTTATTCTACGGTAAAAAGTGATCCTATTGAGAAATTTTCAAGTCCATAGCTCAAATGGCAGTTGAGAAACATGTACCGAAAAATTCTAAAAACTCATTTTGAGAAAAATTCAGTTTAAATTTGAACCTTCCCGCGCATAAACGTCTGTTATTATTTAGTTTAAGTTAGTTTAATTTAGTTTATTATTAAGTTATTCAGTTTTCACTTTTAATGAAATCTTGTTAGTCTGTATGACTGTCTGTCGGTATTTCTGACTATCCGACAATCTGTCCGTCAAATATAAGAAAAGGGCATACAATCTAGTTAAAAGTTTAGCAATTAAAAAGTTAAAAGCAGTTAAATAGCAGTTAAAAGTCTAGTTTAGCAGTCAGTCTGTCGGTTATATTTTGACGGACAGTCAGACAGGCATACAGACAGAAACGACGAGGCCAAATTTGAATATTGACATCAGAAATGAAGTCACCGACCACGAAAACACATATATAGGGAATTTTTTAGACCGATAGTTTGCTTTTTATTGACGGACAGACATACTGACAGACAAACCGACAGTCAATCGGACAGACAGCCATATCTCGAGAATTAAAACAGATCTTGGTAAACGGTTTTCAAATTTGGAATCTTGATATTGCTCTAGATGAAACAGAAAAAAAATTGAAAAAAAAAATGGACGCCTGTACTACAACTCCCCTTAAACTTATATCGAGAATAAAGTTAATGTTTAAATTGCCGCTGTTTATTGTTAAGCACTAAGATGATGCTTAATACCTGCTACATACATCGGGGAGGTTTCGGTGATGTGGTATCACGAGGTACAGGTGACCAAATATAATATCCCAAAGTGTGTTCATATTATTGAGAACGTCTAGGTTAGGTTAATGTAACAGACTCAGTAGGTTTAGGTTACTGTAACAGACTCAGTAGGTTTAGGTCACTGTAACAGACTCAGTAGGTTTAGGTAACTGTAACAGACTCGGTAGGTTTAGGTTACTGTAACAGACTCGGTAGGTTTAGGTTACTATAACAGACTCGGTAGGTTTAGGTTACTGTAACAGACTCGGTAGGTTTAGGTTACTGTAACAGACTCGGTAGGTTTAGGTTACTGTAACAGACTCGGCAGGTTTAGGTTACTGTAACAGACTCGGTAGGTTTAGGTTACTGTAACAGACTCGGTAGGTTTAGGTTACTGTAACAGACTCGGTAGGTTTAGGTTACTGTAACAGACTCGGTAGGTTTAGGTTACTGTAACAGACTCGGTAGGTTTAGGTTACTGTAACAGACTCGGCAGGCTTAGCTTACTGTAACAGACTCGGTAGGTTTAGGTTACTGTAACAAACTCGGTAGTTTTAGGTGACTGTAACAGACTCGGTAGGTTTAGGTTACTGTAACAGACTCGGTAGGTTTAGGTTACTGTAACAGACTCGGTAGGTTTAGGTTACTGTAACAGACTCGGCAGGCTTAGGTTACTGTAACAGACTCGGTAGGTTTAGGTTACTGTAACAAACTCGGTGGGTTTAGGTTACTGTTACAGACTCGGTAGGTTTAGGTTACTGTAACAAACTCGGTAGGTTTAGGTTACTGTAACAGACTCGGCAGGCTTAGCTTACTGTAACAGACTCGGTAGGTTTAGGTTACTGTAACAAACTCGGTAGTTTTAGGTGACTGTAACAGACTCGGTAGGTTTAGGTTACTGTAACAGACTCGGTAGGTTTAGGTTACTGTAACAGACTCGGTAGGTTTAGGTTACTGTAACATACTCGGTATGTTTAGGTTACTGTAACAGACTCGGTAGGTTTATGTTACTGTAACAGACTCGGTAGGTTTAGGTTACTGTAACAGACTCAGGTAACAGACTCAGTAGGTTTAGGTTACTGTAACAGACTCTGTAGGTTTAGTACTGTAACAGACTCAGTAGGTTTAGGTTACAGACTCGGTAGGTTTAGGTTACTGTAACAGATTCGGTAGGTTTAGGTTACTGTAACAAACTCGGTAGGTTTAGGTTACTGTAACAGACTCGGTAGGTTTAGGTTACTGTAACAGACTCGGTAGGTTTAGGTTACTGTAACAGACTCGGTAGGTTTAGGTTACTGTAACAGACTCGGCAGGCTTAGCTTACTGTAACAGACTCGGTAGGTTTAGGTTACTGTAACAAACTCGGTAGTTTTAGGTGACTGTAACAGACTCGGTAGGTTTAGGTTACTGTAACAGACTCGGTAGGTTTAGGTTACTGTAACAGACTCGGTAGGTTTAGGTTACTGTAACAGATTCGGTAGGTTCTCACAGTGAGCGCAGGGGGCGTTTTATTATTTTTTTTCTAGGGGGGGGGGGGGGGGGGTGGGGGGCGTCTATCTCCTTGTAATAAACAGATACATTTTGTAAAAAAAAATTGACATTAACATCATTACATTTTTGTAATAATAATATTAAATAACTAAAACCAATACAAACAAACAAGAATAAATTATTCAATAGATAAAACTGTTTGACACCGAACAGTAAATAATACGACAAAAAAAGCGAGATAAAACAATCAAATTGTTGAGGACAAGAAACACCTGTTTTGGAAACTGATAACAATTTTTTAAATATTTATTTCTACACCTCATGAAATTTGACAAATCTTTACCAATATAAATAAATATGTAGGATATATACCACCAAAACTCTTAAAAGCACCAACCACTCGAACACAAGTGACACAGTATATGGCACATATCTCCATGACAACATTTTAATTTAAATATGATAAGTATTGTTCCTGTATTATATATTTTTTTTGTGTTGAAACAACAATGAAAGTGTTACTGCCCTTTAGGCCACTACAGAATATCCGACATCAAAAAATACACCCAATAATGATGTCATAAAGTTATAAGACAAATAAAGTAAATATTAGCGTAAAATAAATAAACTAAAACAATAGAAATAAGGAAAAGGACTAAAATGGCCTCGAGTAGCAGCACATTATTAGAAACTACATGACTAAAAGGAAAGATGAGCCAATAGTTAGATAAGGAATGGCTAGTGAGCCGGGAATGCACATATATTGCTGTGCCGCGGATTTTGTGCACAATATTGAGTAGGTAACCAATTAATTATCGTACTACTACCACATCCATTAATAAGAAACAATTACCATGTCATAAACATTACATAAACAGTATAAAAATATATATCGCTATTATTAAACAAAAGGAATACCTATGAAGAAAATGGGAAAAAATGTACCGCGTTGGTGAAATAGAAATCCAACCTTAAAATAAAAATCGCGAAATAAAGATTCGAACACAATTATCTTGGAGTAATTTAAATTGCTAAATATCTCAAGCACCGATACATTATATTTGTTGATATGAAAAAGAAATCTAAATCATAATAATTAATAATATTAATAGCAAAATCATAACAAACAAATATGCAGCCCAGAGCCGCCAACCGTTAATTTTATATATAGAACGTAACATGGAGCGCAATGTCACACAGCATAGTCACTCATAGAAGTTAGGGGACACGCAGCACCGCAAGCAGGACCGTGGTCCTAGCCACATATAATCAAACGGCAAGACACACAGACAGGTTAATGTAAAACAAAGTCGCACAGCTGTTAATGTCATACAAAGTCGCACAGCTGTTAATGTCATGCAAAGTCGCAGATCTGTTAATGTCATGCAAAGTCGCATAGCTAGGTTAATTTCACCCAAAGTCGCACAGCTGTTACACAAAGTCGCACAGCTAGGTTAATATCACACAAAGTCACACAGCTGTTAATGTCACACAAAGCCGCACAGCTGTTAATGTCACACAATGTCGCACAGCTGTTACACAAAGTCGCACAGCTGTTACACAAAGTCCCACAACCAGGTTAATGTCACCCAAAGTCGCAAAGCTGTTAATGTCACACAAAGTCGCACAGCTAGGTTAATGTCACCCAAAGTCGCACAACCAGATTATGTTACACAAAGTCGCACAGCTAGGTTAATGTCCCACAAAGTCGCACAGCTGTTAATGTCACACAAAGTCCCACAACCAGATTAATGTTACACAAAGTCGCACATCTGTTAATGTCACACAAAGTCCCTCAACCAGATTAATGTCACACAAAGTCGCACAACTAGATTAATGTCACACAAAGTCGCACAGCTGTTAATGTCACACAAAGTCGCACAGCTGCTAATGTGACAAAAGTCGCACAGCTGTTAATGTCACACAAAGTCGCACAACTAGATTAATGTCACACAAAGTCGCACAGCTGTTAATGTCACACAAAGTCGCACAGCTGTTAATGTCACACAAAGTCGCACAGCTGCTAATGCCACACAAAGTCCCACAACCAGATTAATGTCACACAAAGTCCCACAGCTATATTAATGCCACACAAAGTCGCACAGCTAGGTTAATGTCACACAAAGTCGCACAGCTGTTAATGTCACACAAAGTCCCACAGCTAGATTAATGTCACACAAAGTCGCACAGCTATGTTAATGTCACACAAAGTCGCACAGCTGTTAATGTCGCACAAAGTCGCACAGCTGTTAATGTCACACAAAGTCGCACAGCTGTTTAATGTCACACAAAGTCGCACAACCAGATTAATGTTACACAAAGTCGCACAACTAGGTTAATGGCCCACAAAGTCGCACAGCTGTTAATGTCACACAAAGTCCCACAACCAGATTAATGTCACACAAAGTCGCACATCTGTTAATGTCACACAAAGTCCCTCAACCAGATTAATTTCACACAAAGTCGCACAGCTGTTAATGTCACACAAAGTCGCACAACCAGATTAATATCACACAAAGTCATACATGTCCAGGTGTCCACCCCGCGACAAACAAAGACAAAATATAAAAACAAATGAGCACAAGGCAAAACGAATAAGAACAATAAAGATTAAATCGAAATATATTGAGTTCAAAATAAGATTTTTTAGAAACTATTTGAATTAATTTGGTTTATAGTGATGAAATAATTTTTGTTTGATATGTAGAACAGTAACTGACAATGTTTGATATAATGGGGAAGCAATATAACCGATTGGTTACGGAATTATTACCGGCGAGAAAACCAGGAAATCCTGAGACGAAATAAAAGATATGAGCGATAAAAATAACTAAAAGGTGAAATTTATAATATTATGCAGCTAAAAGAGTTCCTTATCACTTAGTTACAAAGTGGGTCTCGCAACTAAATAACAAGGAACTACCAGTAAATAAACAACAACCCGTGTCAGTAAATACACAACAACCCGTGTCAGTAAATAAACAACAACCAGCGTCAGTAAATAAACAACAACCCGTGTCAGTAAATAAACAACAACCCGTGTCAGTAAATAAACAACAACCCGTGTCAGTAAATAAACAACAACCAGTGTCAGTAAATAAACAACAACCAGTGTCAGTAAATAAACAACAACCCGTGTCAGTAAATAAACAACAACCCGTGTCAGTAAATAAACAACAACCAGTGTCAGTAAATAAACAACAACCAGTGTCAGTAAATAAACAACAACCAGTGTCAGTAAATAAACAACAACCAGTGTCAGTAAATAAACAACAACCAGTGTCAGTAAATAAACAACAACCAGTGTCAGTAAATAAACAACAACCAGTGTCAGTAAATAAACAACAACCCGTGTCAGTAAATAAACAACAACCCGTGTCAGTAAATAAACAACAACCAGTGTCAGTAAATAAACAACAACCCGTGTCAGTAAATAAACAACAACCAGTGTCAGTAAATAAACAACAACCCGTGTCAGTAAATAAACAACAACCCGTGTCAGTAAATAAACAACAACCCGTGTCAGTAAATAAACAACAACCAGTGTCAGTAAATAAACAACAACCCGTGTCAGTAAATAAACAACAACCAGCGTCAGTAAATAAACAACAACCCGTGTCAGTAAATAAACAACAACCAGTGTCAGTAAATAGACAACAACCCGTGTCAGTAAATAAACAACAACCAGTGTCAGTAAATAAACAACAACCCGTGTCAGTAAATAAACAACAACCAGCGTCAGTAAATAAACAACAACCAGTGTCAGTAAATAAACAACAACCCGTGTCAGTAAATAAACAACAACCAGTGTCAGTAAATAAACAACAACCAGTGTCAGTAAATAAACAACAACCCGTGTCAGTAAATAAACAACAACCAGTGTCAGTAAATAAACAACAACCCGTGTCAGTAAATAGACAACAACCAGTGTCAGTAAATATAAATACAAATTTATGATGAATAATTATGGAGTAGAGAAATTTTGAAATTAAATTTTCTAAAAATTGAAATGAAATATTCTGTAAATATAAACTCAATGATATTCTGTAAATATAAACTCAATGATATACTGTAAATATAAACTCAATGATATTCTGTAAATATAAACTCAATGATATTCTGTAAATATAAACTCAATGATATTCTGTAAATATAAACTCAATGATATTCTGTAAATATAAACTCAATGATATTCTGTAAATATAAACTCAATGATATTCTGTAAATATAAACTCAATGATATTCTGTAAATATAAACTCAATGATATTCTGTAAATATAAACTCAATGATATTCTGTAAATATAAACTCAATGATATTCTGTAAATATAAACTCAATGATATTCTGTAAATATAAACTCAATGATATTCTGTAAATATAAACTCAATGATATTCTGTAAATATAAACTCAATGATATTCTGTAAATATAAACTCAATGATATTCTGTAAATATAAACTCAATGATATTCTGTAAATATAAACTCAATGATATTCTGTAAATATAAACTCAATGATATTCTGTAAATATAAACTCAATGATATTCTGTAAATATAAACTCAATGATATTCTGTAAATATAAACTCAATGATATTCTGTAAATATAAACTCAATGATATTCTGTAAATATAAACTCAATGATATTCTGTAAATATAAACTCAATGATATTCTGTAAATATAAACTCAATGATATTCTGTAAATATAAACTCAATGATATTCTGTAAATATAAACTCAATGATATTCTGTAAATATAAACTCAATGATATTCTGTAAATATAAACTCAATGATATTCTGTAAATATAAACTCAATGATATTCTGTAAATATAAACTCAATGATATTCTGTAAATATAAACTCAATGATATTCTGTAAATATAAACTCAATGATATTCTGTAAATATAAACTCAACTATTTATGTTTACCGAGAAGCTCAGCTAAGCTGCTTGTCATAATAAAAATAAATGTGAAATTAATGAATTTCTGATTTAAAAGTTTAACGTTTTCCAATAAACAAATAATTAAATGTGGATTTAGGGAAAAAGGCACCAAAATACCCCAAAGAACCGATTAAATAAATCCCGCCATAAAATATATAAATATTGAATTTTTACAAAACATTTTTGTCCAAAAAATGAGGTTAATTGAAAAGTAAATAAAATATGAAGTTAAATAAATGACCCTTTTTTACACTTAATTCCAAAAGATTTTGTTTGGATTGTTTGTATAAATACGAATAAACGATTATACCGGTATTTTTTGGACAAAAATTCCCCCAAGTGGGCGGGTTCGGGTTATATTTCCTTGATGCGATGCCGATTGTGCATGGGTTGGAGTTGGTAGGTCTGATCGTTGGTCTGTCCGGTGAGAACCGACAACGAGGAGGCCCGCTTCATCGCCCCGGACGGCGGCGGGGGCGTCAACTCGCTACTCCCTCGCAACGCCTTCACCAACTTCCGGCTGCTCGTCTGTATCGACTGGCGGAGTTTCGTGAAACTCCCGCTGTGCTGCATGCGGCCGTCCCCGGAGCCGTGCCACTCCGCCACCCGCTCCCCTGCGGCGTCGTACGCCACCCGCTCCCCAGCGGCGTCGTACGCCACCCCCGGCCCCTCCCGTTGCCGCCTGGCCCTCCCGGACAGCGGCAGCTCCCCGCCGCAACTCAGCACCTCCTGTATCCGGGAGGCCCGAACCCCATCCAACGTGTTTTTCCGCGCCCGAGTCGCGCAGTCCTCAAGGATATCTGCCGCATCGAACTTACCTTGTCGGCGATACAAAGCGCCGAGATTCCTTAGCGTCATGGAGACCGTGGGGAGATCCACCCGGTTGGACTTGTACCAGGCGCCATTGGGCTCGGAATCCAGACTGGCCGGACGGACGACCACACCGGAATCCGAGTCCATCGCCCGCAGGAGGACCTGCTTGTACAGCTGCTCCGCCGCGTTCAACTTACCCTGTTTCAGATACGCGGAAGCCAAATTATTCTTCGTTTTCGCCACATTAGGATCATTGGGTCCCAACTTACTCAGGTAAATATCCAAAGCCTTTCCGTAGTATATCTCCACCTCGTCGTACTTACCCTGGTTCTGACACAACAACGCCAGGTTATTCAGCTGTTTGGCAACGTCCGGATGATCGGCTCCTAACATTCGCTCCCGTATCTCCAATGCTCGCTTACACAAGGGCTCCGCGTCCCGGTACCGACCCCGCTTACCGTAGAGAACCGCTAGGTTGTTGAGGGTCGCCGCTACTGCAGGGTGATCCCTGCCTAACGTCGACTCCCTGATCGCCAAGGCGTCGTTCAGTAGCGCGGCAGCCTCTTTATACTTACACTGATCGCGGTAAACCAAGGCCAATATGTTGAGCATGGTGGCCACATCTGGGTGGTCCCGTCCCGAGTTCCGTTCGAGGTCCTCCAGCGCTTGTTTACACAGCGGGACGGCGACCTCGTAACGACCTTCAGACGCGTACTGTATGACGAGGTTGTGGAGGGTTCGCAGTCTAGCGGGGACCTCCACCCCGGTACCGGTACCCGCGGAGACCACCGACTGCTTATCCTCACCTCCGGTTTCCTCCTCCTCGCCGAATCCCAGATCCAATTCGTTTATTATCGCCTCCGGAGTGTCCTCCTCGTGGGTTACCTTGGCGACGTACTCCGGGTCTTCCAGACGACGCATATCGAGTTGATGTTTGAATTGTTTGTGTTCTTCCTCCAGTTGCACCACGATTAGTTCGCTGCTCTGGAGTTTCTGCTGGGTCGTGGTTAACTCTTCCCGTAGCCAAGTATTCTCCTGACACAGCCGTTTAACCTGCGAACGGAGTTTCAACTTCTCTCCTTCTAAGTGCGTCGTATAGTTGATCATCGTTATTAGAACTTGGGCGTCAGATATTCCGCATTCTAACAGGTCCAGCGTCTTTACAACATTTTCGTTTTTGTCCTGCTCCGCTGCGCTTTCGCTGCCGCTAGACGATTTATCTAATCGCGAATCGGTTTTTAGACAACCGAATTCGGATTTTAACTGCTGTAATCCTTCGACGACGGTCTTCGTATTGGATATTAAATCTTAATTTAGCCGATTTACTTGGGGATGTTAGAGTTTCTGGTAAACCCATCATTCGGCATTCGGTGATATTTTGTACAGTATGATGATTTTCAAGTTTCCTTTACCGGAACCTGTTTTTATACTGTTAGGGTGTAATATAAGTTTCCAGTTTCAATCAAATAATTAATACATGTAATAATGTATTACTGTATTACCGGTAGAGCGGTAGGCCTATTAAAGTTAGATCAGTAGATTAGGAGGTCCTGCAGCTGCAGTCCTGTCATAAACTCATAGCAGCATAGTATTGCTGTAATAGCAGTACTACAGCGCAGTAGGCTAGGTGGAAGGAGGAAAACGCCACAAGGAATAAGGGTGAGTACAAAACGGAGACCGGAGATGGGAGACCAGTACAAAAGGGAGACCGGGGATGGGAGACCAGTACAAAAGGGAGACCCCCCAAGTACAAAAGGGAGACCCCCCAAGTACAAAAGGGAGACCCCCCAAGTACAAAAGGGAGACCCCCCAAGTACAAAAGGGAGACACCCCAAGTACAAAAGGGAGACCCCCAAAGGGAGACCCCCAAGTACAAAGGGAGACCCCCACCCCCCCCCCAAGTACGAAAGGGAGACCCCCCCCCCCCCCACCCCCAAGTACAAAAGGGAGACCCCCCCCCCCCCACCCAGTGAAAAGTGCGCAAGCGTATCGCAAGCGTGCAACGCAGGCGTATCTCATGTGATTCCCAAGTGTTATGGCCCGACCTTTACGCAAGCGACCTACTTGCGTTAAGCCGCATAGATATCGCAACAACGTGCGTTAAGTCACATAAATATCGCAACAACTTGCGTTCAGTCGCATAAAACACACATGCGATTCACTTGCGACTTTCAAGCGTGATGACGCATAAATATCACAAAAATCTACTGGTTGTGATTTTTGTGTAATATATTGAGACCTTGTGAAAGAAAATATGATACAGTAGTTTATTATTCCACTACTGTTTGATGCTATGGGCTTCCATATCATCTGCCTACTGTACTTACAGTACCTTACATTACATTACACGTTCGTGGGGCCTTCGCGCAGCACGAGGCCCAGTTATGAGATACAAATTAAAATTGTGCGACTGTGTAAAAGCTTTTGTGGGATAACTGATTCGTTTGCCTTGCTAACCAGTTCCCCCCAGGCGCTGGAATACTCTAAAAAGGTATCTATAACTAGAATAGTGCAAGCTACCGGCTGATTGGCTGATTTGCTGTGCGAAGGGATCTGGGCTACGTTTGATCGTCCAACCAGCTTGGGAAGGTTGCCCCACAGCCCTGCTTTCTGTATCTGCCAATAGGATTTGAGTTGGTTTTGATTTCGACCTATCACAGATCTACTGAACTGAATTTTCCTATCTGTATGCTCATTCTCTGTGGTGGGTGGAAGCCTTTGTAAATAAGGTTATTCTTATCAGTTTTTAGTGTTGTTGGTGATTCTAAGCCAGGAAGAACGGCTCCGGAATCGCTTGTTTTCAGACTTTATAAGAAACATTAGTAGGCTTAAGATTATAGAGCGTATAACTGTTATCACTTCATATCATCTCTATACTTAACCACGAATCATAATACAATACATATTTACATATCTTAACCTACCGTCTTACTGCTTTTATGGTTTGTAATTATTTGTGTCAGTTAATTGGATGTTATTAGTTGAAGAATATCGTCAAATAACCCGAATTTCCCAATTTTCTTGATACACTACAGGTTAGAGAGACAGTTTACATACAACGATTGCGACTTATATTATAGTGGTTTGTAGTGAATATAATGCTATTTGGTAGCCACTACTTGAGTCAAGTGCTATTCTCTTTATACGTGATCAAAGTCAGTGACTGTCGGCAAACCAGTGAGCAGTATTGTGCGGTACCGGTAGTGTGTATGATTGTGATTGAGACTGATAACTAAGCATCTCCTAAAGAATGCGTCTCATACGTGAAATCTAAGCCATATCGTTGTGTTTGGTGTAAGTCATAACTTTGTTTACATAGATAGAGCGCCACGTCCTAAAGGAACTGCTAATATTTCCCGAAAGTGAATAATATTTGCCAGAGATTATACATTAGTGATCAATCGAATAATACAAGTAGGCTTCACTGCAATAAATCTAAGCCCTCAGAATCCAGCCCCCCGGGTATATCCAGCGGGTGAATGGACGCGCACTAGGCTGGCTTCGGCTAATGTTGTGTTTATTTTGTATTAAATCTTGTCATCTTATAAAGTCAATTTACCAACTAAAGACATATAAATTTTGGCAGGTTAAACTGCTAAAGGTCTCCAAAAGCGCGTACAATAACAGTTATTGATCTTATTGCAGTAAGCAATAAGGTTGCTAAGTACCGGTCTATCGGTAAACCTGAACCGGTACTTCTGTAGGTCACTAGGCCCAACTGTCATAACCAGTACTGTTGTATAAGTACATTAGTATTATTCGATTTTGATTATAGTATACCGGTAGGTCTTAGTACTGAATCGGGGACTGCAGCCCTGATTTTTTATTGAGATTCTACTTATTTCTGTCGGTTTTATTTCCTAGTAAGTTAATATTGAGCTGAAGACGTGTAAGTCTGCTCAGATTGTTCAGATCATTGTAGGCTGGACTGTTGTCTGACTGTTGTTAGGCTTGAAGATTACAGCGTGTGTAGAGTAAGTCTGATAAAGTGCCAGTTAGTAAGTTGGGGCAACTCGTAGTTGTAAGGTCAACCCCCTCTTAAAGA
Source organism: Nemertoderma westbladi (assembly GCA_032718475.1). Lineage (NCBI taxonomy): Eukaryota > Metazoa > Xenacoelomorpha > Nemertodermatida > Nemertodermatidae > Nemertoderma > Nemertoderma westbladi. The sequence goes on from JAUCBJ010001184.1 coordinate 100,479, forward strand.
ATAAGTCGTACTACCGTATTAGCACGCATACTAACTAACAATCTCGGAATCTGCATATACTGTGGTTTATTTAGGCTTGATAGTAGTCCGTCAGCGTTTATCCTGTATTGTTTGTATAGTCTGTTCAGGTACCGTAATATTATTCAGATATTTTGTAGGCTGGATTGTTGTCTGGCTGTTGTTGGGTCTGAAGGAATTGCTGCGTGTGTAGAGTAAGTCTGATAAAGTGCCGGTTAGTAAGTTGGGGCAACTCGTAGTTGTAAGGTCAACCCCCTGCTAAAGAATAAGTCGTACTACCGTGTTAGCACGCATACTAACTAACAATTTTGGAATCTGCACATACTGTAGTTTGTTTAGGCTTGATAGTAGTCTGCCAGCATTTAGTTTGTATTTTATTTGAGTATTCTGTACGGGTAGCGTAATATTTATTATTCAGAGTTTATGCGATTACTCGCAACATTCATGTCCCCAAGTTTATTCCTACAGTAATTGTGTTTGTTATACATACCGTTATAGTTAAATTAACCCCGGTACTACACGGGCTGCTTGGCGTAGGTAAAGACTGGTGACTTTGTGCCCCGGTCACTCCAGCAGATGCTGTGGTTCTTTTAACTGTTCAAGTATATTTAACTGCCGGTTATTTGTTTTACAAGTACTTGTACCTAATTTAGGGTTTAGTGTACAGTGCTTTCCGAAAGTAATTAGTGTAGGCATTATATTTGTGTTGTAAAGTGGTTGATAGGCACGTTCGTTCTATTAACCTCTAGGTAGGAACACTCCGTGATACATAACGTAGTACCTATAGCGATACGGCTGTAGGTCGTCAGGCGGTGGTATTTTCCTATCTGGACAACGCAGTATATTTACTTCTGCTTATTATTTTCAAATACCGTAGTATCCTATCCATTGTAATAACCAGAAGTTCTAACCCTTTGTTAGACTGGTTCGTAGTTTCCCTGTTAAATTGCCCTAAAAAATTTCGTACGTATAGTTTTTTCGTGTGTTTATTAGAGATTGTAATCTCAACAATATTGTAAGTAATTAATAGATAAGTAACGTAGGCCAGTAGAATTATTCGTTTTAGTGTCCAATAAGTAACACTTCACTGAGAGCGCACAGCTTCTGTGTAGTGATTATTCCCAGAAATAGTAACATCTATTTCAGTATTGTAACAAAACCCTTATCAGGGTATATATATATATATTATAAATCAACTTAAAAGATTTATAAATCAGTAGAATTTTCCCGGACTCGGATTCCCGTTAGATTTGTCAGAAGCTACTTGGGAAGACATATACCGGATGGGAGTGACTAAAGATACTATGGATCCAGCTGTTTGGAAGAGGTCGGCAGCAGGATATGTGCAGGGATTCTTCGGCTCTTTAGAGAGACTAGAAGAACAACTGTTTCGACAACCAAAAGGACCTCAAGAGCAGGAAGAGCTGCTTTATCAAGTACGTGAAAGAACCTTACGCATTAGACTGATCCTATCGGCCTTTGAGGAAACTTCCAAAAGAAGGCAGGACACGTCTCTGCAAGTTGCTGTCAAGACTTGGTTCCAGCGGGTAGGACTCAAAGTTCAAGAAACAGCCCGGTGGAAATCCCGGTTGGCTGAGCGACCAACCTACGAAGAATCAACCGATGCCACCTTTTCTCAAGTGGAAAGTGAAGTGACAGCAGAGAGACCGCGACCGAGAGACGACATTGATATCTATCTGTCAGACTATCAGAGATTCCTAGGAGACGAGGAGTTGAGAAGACGGCTGGCTGGACTTTCCCCTAATAGTGAAGGAACCAAGCATGTGTTGGACGCAATTGATACTGAAATGTTAGCTGCAAACCAAGCTAAATTCGATGAACAACTCCGCATCGCTAGAGCCCAGGAAGAACAAGTCAAGAAAAAACAGATAGAGGACCGAAAGGCAGAAGCAGCGGCAAAAGCGGCAGCGGCAGTGGAAGCGGCAAAAAGGGCAGTGGAGGTAGAAGCAAAAAGAAAGGAGGCAGAAGCAGAAAGAAAGGCAGCAGAGGCAGAGGCAGAGGCAGAAAGAGAAGCGGCAGTGGCAGAGGCAGAAAGAAAGCGGCGGAGGCATTGGCAGAAGCAGAAAGGAGAGCGTCTGATGAGATCACCCAGCTAGCGTTGGAAAATATTCAGGGAAGTCAAGATAGTATAAATAAACGGTTAACGGATAGTAGAATGCAGATGATGAGTCGATCTACTTCCAAGCGCCAAGGTTATACATCATCGGAGGAAGGAGACACCACCGACCCTGAAGGTGGAGGAAATAGATCTCGTCTGAGTAGGCGTAAAAGAACGTCTCCCCGTCAGAAATTGCCTGATTTACCTCCAGCTGTTAGAAGACAACTAGCTAGCACAGCCGTAGCGAGTATAGAACACACAGACCGAATTGTTACTGTAAGTAGACTCCCTACTATAACAGATGAGCCTGAAATAATTAGGCCTGTTCTCGAAGCCACCACTTCGGTGCTAGAGACACCTGTATTCCAGGGAGCAACCTCTAAATTCCCTTTACACAGCACGAAACTATCAGTGCCTAGTAGAACAGCCCCTGAAATGGTTCCTGTCATGGACTCCGAGCGTATGGATTGGTCGCCCGTAGTCCCTCGCCCGCCCGCCACAACGTTGGCGACTCCCGCTTCGGCGGTCGAGTGGGTGGAGGAGGGACGGAAGGGGATGAATGTCCTGCTCGGACAGATGCAGGAGACGGTCCACCAGTTCAGGGGAACTGTCAGGGAAAGTAGGTTAGAGCTACAAGAAGTGCAGCAAAGTATCGCGTTAGAACGCGATAAATTAGTAAATGTAAAAAGGGGCATACCAACACCCCCTGTAACAATGTGTCAATCTGTTAGGCCTGAAGTATTTTAATGCGCAAGGTGTGGAGCCTACACGCATCTATACTGCTAGCGAAGTAGAAACTCCTATAGCAAACCCTATTAAGGGTGATTATAAACCTGTTTGTAATGATATTCCCTATAGACCTGATAATAATCCGAGAAATTTATATACCGATAATTCGATATTAAATAACACGATGGCCCAAGAAAGCTTTACGCGTCAGATGGCTAGAACAGAAGCCCGCCAAGCGGTCAAAGTGGGAGAAATCGTCAAATTCAACGGAGATGAAATGAAATGGTTACCGTTTAATGAATATTATGAAGATAGCATACAGAATTCTGTACTATCTAGCGGAGAGAAACTGAGATTCCTCATCAAATGTTTGGAAGGACCTCCCAAGTTAATGGCGTTGAAGTTTATTGGACATCCAAATGGATTAAGACAAGTTTGGGATACATTAAACACCAGGTATGGTAATAAGGATAACATAGCTAAGTATTTGTATGCAAAATTAGTAGCTCCCCGAAAGTTCCTTAGTAACGAGATTATAGAATTTTCCGATGAGATTCAAGAGATCTGCCGACAATTGGATTGGTTAGGTAAGTCTCATGAATATCAGAGTTCTATGGTTATTGGAGCCATAGTCTCCACTTTACCAAAGGGTGGAGTATGTACTCGCTGGGACAAGAAAGTGTTGTATATGATGGAGCAACAACGACGGAGCCCTACCATGGCTGATCTCATGTTATTCCTAGACTGTGAGGTCAAACTACAACTCATAAAGCAGTCCAGAGAAAAAACATCGGAAAATAAGGTAAGTGAGAAACCAGTTACTAGGAGAAGGATAAACCCAGTATGTTATACTGACGACGGCGAAAGCCAAGCGTCTCAAGAAGAGGACAGCGGGAAAGACACTGACCACTCTTACTATGTTAACAAGACCCCTAGAGATGTAAGTAAATACAAGCCGCGAACAAATGATAGGAGAGACAAGGCTACCAAGACCCCTCCTCAGTCTCCCAACCGAATTCAGGTAAGAAAGCCCGAAGAACGAGCGAAAGTACATAACATTACCCAAGGTAAAGTGAGCAACATCAAGCCAAACTGTGTGCTGTGCGACGGGCCCCACCGTTTGAGTGCGTGTACTGAATTCTTTAAGAAATCCCTAGTAGCCAGACGAGAAGTAGTGTGGGATAAGCGGTTATGCTATAATTGCCTCAGACCAGGACACCAACGGCGAAACTGTTACTCTGACATAAAGTGTGCAAAGTGCGGTGCGAAACATCACGTCTTGTTACACAGTGAATTTGAACGAAACCACCCGAGTCAGGTGAGTGAGCCAGAATTACATGTCCAATTCAGTGATGTGAACGACACTGACCAAGGTTCTGAGTGGGAAGGATTCTATACGGACGAATTCTCCGATGCCAATGAATCCTGTTATCTAATAAATACCACAGTGTATCGAGCACTTACATATGAAAAGGACACCGACACGGAGTTCCCCCTAACCACCTTTGACAGACAACCATCTTGGAAAGCTCCAACCTCCAACGTAGGAATACGAGAATTTCCGGTAGTACAAGTAAGAGTTCACGGTCCTAACAAAAGTTACATAGTGAACGCCCTCCTTGACTCCGGCAGCACCGGAACATTCATCGACAAAGAATTAGCCGAGGATATCTTTGCTGGACAACCCAAATTCCGAACTAAGCTAAATATGTCCGGAATTATGCAGGTTTGGAAATCTACCATAACGGCAGATTACTATGTAGGTGCATTGTCCACCCCACAGGATAAATTAGGAGAACAAAGTATAAGGTCAGTAAAAATGGTGGCTATAAAGAACTTCGCTACTACCCAAGCAGACCTTTATAATTGGGATGAGGATGAGAGCATCCAACATCTGGAGATACCTCGATTCCAAACAGATTATCCTGGAGTGCAAATCCTCATCGGCCAAAACGCGCATGAGGCACTCGAGACATTGGAGAAACGGCCTGCTCAACCGCAGCCATTACAAACTTATGCGGTAAGAACTAGAGTAGGTTGGTACTTTACTGGCCCTTCCCGCAGAACTCTTGAAGAAAGATTGCCACAAGACCGGCTACTTCAAGTAAAGGATTGGGAAGAGGAGAGCAGTGAAGTGGATGAACCCACTGAGGGAACACCATACTCCTCAGATAATGACGACATATATCAACTCTTCGAGGAAGAGAACACAATCGACCTACTAACCGAAAATAAATTATGGAATGATCAGCGAACTTTGTGTCAACTGATTCGCCCATCGGGACCCATTGACTACAATGATGAACTCAATGACGAGATAGAGCGTTACAACGCTAGAACCCGGGACGAACTCGCCGTACGATTCTTTACACAAGAGTTGGTAGAACCCAATTCATACGATAAGGCTCTATCAATAGAAGAAGAAAGAGCCAAGCAAATCCAGGAGACAACTACACGTTTTCTAAAAGATCAAGGGAGATATGAAATCGGTCTACCCTTTTGAAAACGAGAACCTAGATTTATAAACAACCGACCATTGGCAGAGAAAAGAATCGCTCAATTACATCGACGCCTTACAGCAAATGCTTCAGCTAAAGAAATGTACCAAACGCAGTTGAAGAAATTTATCAGCAAAGGTTATGAGGAACGAGTACCGGAAGAAACACCCATAACAGAGAGAACGTACTATCTAATGCATCATTACGTTCCCAAACCCGGTAAACCACATGAAGTACGAGTTGTATTCGATGGCTCTGCTCTATATATGGGTCAATCTCTCAATTCCGAGTTGTTACCAGGATCCAACTTGCTACAATCCTTGTTGGGAATACTTCTCAGATTAAGACAATATTCCATCGCGTTCGCTTCCGATATAGAAGGCATGTTCTTACAGGTCAAGGCGCTAGATAGAGATAGAGACAGTCTAAGGTTTCTATGGTGGCCTGAAGGCGACCTCAAACAGAAACCAGTGGAGTACTGGATGACCATCCAGGCTTTTGGGATCATATCCAGTCCTTCAAACGCCTGCTCCGTGGTACGGACCACTGCGGATGACAACCGAGACGCCTTCTCAAAAGAGGTGATTGACAACATCAAAAAGGACATATACATGGACGACAATTTAAAGTCCCTTCCATCGGTAAAAGAAGCCATTGATGTCGCGAAAGGAACGGTAGAGTGTTTGAAAAGAGGTGGATTTCGACTGACGAAATTCACCAGTAACTCCCGTGAGTTTCTGGAAGCGATACCGGTAGAAGACCGAGGAACGAAAGACCTCGACCTAATAAAAGATGATCTTCCAGAAACCAAGACGCTTGGCTTGAAGTGGGACACGGAGAGAGATATCCTGTTTTTTCAGCTAAAACAGCGAGAGAATCCAGTTCGGACCAAACGGATTTGTCTAAGTATCCTGAGCACTTATTTCGATCCATTGGGATTTATTAGCCCAGTCATATTGATTGCTCGGAGTTTAGTACAACAAATGTGGCTTGAAAACCACTCATGGGACGATCCACTTACGGGAGAACTGTTAAAGAAATGGATGAAATGGGAAGATTCTCTACCTGCCATCGAGAGTTTTATAATTCCCCGTTCATATTTTGGTCATGTTCTCCCTACATATTCCTATCAACTCCATGTGTTTGGAGACGCTAGCGATATGGGAATAGGAATAGTAGCATACCTTCGAGTCGAAACCCCGGATGGAATCAAAGTCGCCTTGGTCACCTCTAAGGCATTGATTAACAACAAGTTGAAGGTTCCTCGAGCGGAGTTAAAAGCGGCTCTCTACGCTACAGCCATCGGACGGAATGTCACGGAACAGATCGATTATCCACTGGAGAAAACTGTTTACTGGACCGACGCTTTGCTCGTGTTGGAGTATATAACCAATGAAGTCTGTCAGTTCAGCGTCTTTGTTACCAACAGAGTGGCCATTATCCTTAGTCGAACAACAATAGATCAATGGAGACACTGCCCTGGTACGATTAATCCAGCTGACATCGCCTCCAGAGGAGCCACTCCACAGGAACTGATAGATACTCCAGACTGGTTGGGTGGACCCGACTTCCTGAGCAAGGAAGAAGATGAATGGCCTCCTCACCTTACTACGGCAGAGATCAGACAAGCCAAGGGAGCGGAAAAGGTCAAACCTAAAACCCGAGCGAGCAAGTCGAAGTTATTTAAACCGACGATCGATCTATCTGTATTACATGCTTCCGGAAATGATGCTTCAGATCCACAATCCCTCGTCACGAACAAGTCTGTTGTGGAAATTAAGGATAGAGATTGGAAATCTGGAATACCAGACGTCTCGCAAGGAATCTCACCCCTGCTGCAGCGAGCAATACATCATTACAGTTCCTGGAATCGGCTCTGTAAGGCCGTCGCATATTTAAAGCGATGTTTTCATCATCGTTATTCCAGGACGAAGACCACTAATGATACTGCTCCATTAACATCGGTCCAAGTTCATGCTATTAAAGATTTACCTAAATATAAAATACCCGATCGGTTTCTAAAAGAAAAGATCAGTTACCAGGAGCATGAAGAAGCCAATAAACAGATACTGCGACTCCTGCAATGCTACGAGGATTCCGACAAGTATTTCCTGTTGTTAAGAAATCCACAGATGCGCTTAAGGGATCGCTTCTCTAGCACAATGATAGATGGGTTAATACGTGTTGGAGGAAGGCTAACTAATGCGCCATTATCTTTTGACACTAAATTCCCCATACTCATCAGGAATCTTGAAGTACAAATCAAGATGATTGTAGATGTTCACAGTAAACTTTATCATGCTGGTAGAGAACGAGTTCTTAGCGAAATTCGAACTCGCTATTATTTCTATAAACCACGTAGAGCTCTGAACCAAGTTCTTAGGAACTGCATACCCTGTAGGAAAGCATTCAGTAGGCCTTTAACACAGCGAGAGGCAGAATTACCTAGGGAACGAGTAAGCTTTTATGAACCACCCTTCACTAATACTGGTGTAGATTTATTTGGCCCTATTGAAGTATATCGCGCTAGGACTATAGTCAAGAGATGGTGTGTCATCTTCGTATGTATGACTTGTAGAGCCATCCATCTTGATATGGTGAACGATCTATCTACTAACAGCTTCGTCTTAAGTTTACGACGACAGATCGCTCGCTTCGGAACTAGTAATACCATGCGATCGGACAAGGGAACGAACTTCATTGGTGCCAACAACGAAATTCAGGCTTACGTAAAGGACTGGAATCAAAGACAGGTGGACGACCAGCTACGGATAACAGCGTCTAGCTGGACCTTTAACGCCGCCGACGCCCCTTGGTGGGGAGGAAGTTGGGAGAGATTAATTCGAAGTGTCAAAACCGCATTTCACTTTATAGTGCCGTGCCGCGCATATCTCACTGACGAACTTCTGCGGACGTTAATGGAGGAAATCGCTGCCTATCTTAACGAGAGACCGCTTATGCCAGTCTCATCGAGTCCCGATTCCCTGGAAGCGCTAACACCCGCTCACTTCCTACTTAAGAAACCTGTAGCCATGCTCCCACAATCCGAGATTGCCGACGGAGATGAATACTGCCGTCGAACTTGGCAGCTTATGCAGTTGCTATCCCGTCGTTTCGCTGACCATTTTGAGAAACATTATCTGCCCACGCTACAACTTCGAACTAAGTGGTTTGCGCAGCAGGAAAATGTCAGCGCCGGAGACATGGTGCTTATTGTAGATCCGGACCTTCCACGCAGACGGTGGCAGACAGGTCGTATCATTGAGACGCACATCTCGGAGGATGGTTTAGTGCGCTCAGTAGAACTCGTCGTCATGCGGCGTAACTTCAAGAAACCTGGCATAATCTTTGAGACGCAACAACTCAATCGCCCAGTTGGTCGTTTATGTTTGCTGGAAAGAGACCGGGAACTCTCCGGAAACTATGGAAGGCAAGAAACTCTTCCCACGACCACCTCCCTAATCCCTCAAACATCTAGGGGCTCCTCAACGTAGTACGTCTGGAGTGGGTGTATGTCTATATTATTTTATTTATTTTATTACATTTTATATGTAAATATTATTATGTACTTTATTATAATCGTTTTATTTAATTTTATTTAGTAGAATGTTATTTAGATTATTTAGTAGATTAGTGCAATATATTAGTGTGTATTACGTAATTACATAATATATCTAGTGTGACGGCGAGAAATAATTCTTTTCTCTTTCCTTACTGTCCGTATTATATTATAAATGCGAGACTATAGTAAGATGACATGTCCGTACTTATTAAAAGTACAATAAAGCTCCTACTATATTTAGGTATTATTGGTAGGCAGAGTATTAGGAATGCAAAGTTCAGATCCTCGTGTCTCGGCTAAACCAAGCTCTGGGTAGACCTTGGAAACGACTTGCCTCTTCACACTGACATTGCTTCGTGCGATATTGCTCTTCTACCTTATATTAAATAATACATATAGTAGCGTGATGTCCCTCTAACAGTAGCGTGAAACGCAAATAAATCTGTTACACCTTTGACCATCTGTAATTCTAGTCGATTAAGATATCGCGGCACCCACCGATATACTTGAAAGACAAATTCTAGAATCAGTGGTTAACGTCCCCAGATAAGTTCTGGAATAAATCGGTGCCCATCTTAAATATTAATTTAATATTTATTAAAATCTGTAAAATTCAGATCCTTAAAATTTCTAGTCAATTAAGATATCGCAGCACTTACCGATACTCTTAAAAGACAATTTTATAGAATTAAGGATCTTAAGTCCCCAGATATGCTCTGGAATAAAATTGCGTCAATTTTACCATCAAATAATAAAATTCACGGGAATAAATTTGAATTCATATCTTTAAAATTAATTTAATAAATTGTCATTTTATGC